>PVJN01037660.1:0-20783 GCA_004026805.1 Lasiurus borealis | reverse complement strand
AAAAGACAGCCCACAGAATCAGAGAAAATATTTGCAAATCTTATATCTGACAAAGGCTCAGGATCTGACAAGTGCTCAGATATTCTCTGAACTTCCCTTGATAGTCTGCTCCAAAGTCATGCTTATAGGGACAGCCAGTCTCCCAATTTGAATACTCTGAATCTAGTTTGGGCTTATTGCTCCTTATTTTGTATGTATGTGTGTGTGTGTTAATCCTCACCTGAGGATATTTCCCCCCCCACATCTTTTCAAAGAGAGTTAGGGAGAGAGAGAGAGAAAGAGAGAGACACACATACATCATCTGATTGCTTTCCACACATGCACTGACCAGGGCAGTGAGCGAACCCACGATCTAGGTACATGCCCTTGATCAGGATTCAAACTCAAGACCTTTGAGTTCAAGGGGCAACACTCTAACCATGGAACCACACCAGACAGTGCTTATTCGCCCCCTTCGTGATGCTTCCATTAAGATGGAAATCTCAGCCCTAGCCAGTTTGGCTCAGTAGATAGAGCATCAGCCTATGGGCCGAAGGGTCCCAGGTTTGAGTCTAGCCAAGGGCACGTGCCTTGGTTGCAGGCTCAATCCCCAGCTGCATTCGGGAAACAATCAATTGATGTGTTCTTCTCATGTCGATGTTTCTCTCCTCCTTTCCAATCTCTACAAAAAAATTAATGGGCACATGTCCTCGGGTGAGGATTAACACAAAAACACACACAAACGAATGTCTATTTGTATCTGTCCCCCACCTCAAATAAACAGATAAAATAATAATAATAATTTTTTTTTAAAGATGGAAACCTCAGAAATCTTAGCTCACTTTTCTTAAAGTTAGCTATGGAGCCACCAACATCCTGCATCCTCAGTCCATAATCCTTGAGTAGCTGCCTTTTCCTCCTAAGTCCCACATCTGGCTGTGGTTTCTATTTCCGGAGATTAGTCTCCTGGACTGGGTGGGAGCCAACACAATGCCTACATAACCTGAGAATCTGGGTGCTACCCTTTGCTTTTAGAGAACTAACATCTCCGCCACCATCAGTGTGAGCTCCAGCAGGGTCCTTGGCTCATTGACCCCAGGAAGGTAAGAGGCCCAGGGTGTGGGTGTGAGCAGAGGGTGTGAATGGGTGGTCAGATCATCGAGACTGGTTCACTGATAGGGCTGGAGCTACCCCTTGGGAACAGGAGTCTCCACTGGGGTCTCATTCTCTAATCCCGCCCCTCTGAAAAATGCACCTTGGCAATGCCCCAGGGGAAAAGCTAGAAGTTGAGAAAAGCTGTCAGGTACCAGAGGTCACTTTCAGGTTCCCCATCATTATGGGCTCCTCAGTTCCCCTCATAGGCACCAGTGAAGGAGCTGAAACTTCTGCAAAGAGAGTACTTAGGAACAATAGTCCCGTTGGAGAGGGTAGGGCTTGGAGCTGTATTTGTAAGAACTTGAGAAAAACAAGATTGAGAAAAACTCAATATTACACACCAGAAAGTGCAGATTTTGGATGGAGGATTAAAGGTGCCCCGAGCCACTGCTTAGTGCTCCATTGCTCAGGTACCCAATCAATAGGCAAGTATTTATTTAATCAGGGAGTTCAGGCTTTGGACAGCAGAGACTATACCGCCCCCCCACCCCCCCCACCCCGTGGTTGGCACTGGCCTTACTGGTTCTCTATGTCCAGAGCTCTCACCTATGCCCCGTCTTAGCTGCTCCAGTGGCTGCCAGCTGCCTGCCATTACCATTTGTGGTGCCTCTTTTCTACTTTTTTTAAAATACAAAATATATATATATATATACACACATATATGTATACACACACACACACACACACACACACATATATATAATTTTTATTTTTTTAAAATATATTTTATTGAGTTCAGAGAGGAAGGGAGGAAATAGAAACATCAACGATGAAAGAGAATCATTGATCAGCTGCCTCCTGTATGCCTCACACTGGGGATTGAGCCTACAACCCGGGCATGTACCCTGACTGGGAATCAAACCAGGGACTTCCTGGTTCATAGGTCAATGCTCAACCACTGAGCCATGCCGGCTGGGCTAATATATATTTTAATTGAACTCTAGAGAAAGGGGGAAAAGAAACATCAATGTGAAAGCAAAATATCAATTGGCTGCCTCCTGTATGTGCCCCAATTGGAGAATCAAGCCCACAAAAATCGAGCTGGCAACCTTTCAGTGCACGGGATAATGTCCAACCAACTGAGCCACATCAGCCAGGGCCTTTTTTCCATTTTTATTTTCTATCCTCATATTTACAAATAATCCATGCTCATGGCAAGATAAAAAAAGAGAATTAATAAAGTTTAAACAAAAATCACCCATTGTCTTGCTCTATAGAGACTATTACTCTTAATAGTTTCATGTATCCTTCCAGTCTTTTTAAAATACATTTATATATAACTGGAAATATACAGTGCATTTTTTAATATTCCACTTTCTCCAGTTAATATTTATGTCATAATTTTTTCCATGTTATCAAAAGTGCTCAGATAACACTATTTTTTAATGCCACTTCTTAAATCACAGTGCATGCTTAAAGCCTTAAATTGCAGAGGAACCAATGGGTGCCCAGTCCTGAAATGCCCTTACCCATAGGGACTGCACACCTCACGGCATAAGTGTGAAAAAAGTATTAATTAGCCAAGGCCTGGAGTGACCATGCTTCTCTCTTCTCCACACAGTAAGCTGAAATTGGAGCTGAAATACTCCAACATCGGTTTCTTCAATGTGAGTTGTTTTCTCTTCAATATTTCTTGACTGTCTTGTCCAAACAGGGTATCATGGGGTTTAAGAAGTGACAAGGTCCCAGAAGATGCACAGCAGTCTTGCTGGAAATGAGACATCTCATCTGAAAGTTAACCAGCCGAGAGGCATTGCCTGAGGGCTCAAGGGATGGCAGGACAGGGACATTGAGAGTATGATCTTTGAAGGGAGATAGATCTAGGCTCATAAGTCAGTGCTGCCATTTGCTAGCTGTGTGATCTTAGCAAATCACTCACCCTTTCTAAGCCTCAGTTTCCCTGACTATAAAATGGGAATAATAGTGTCTACCTTAAATGGGGGCTGTAATATAAAATGGGGCAATTAATTCAGTAAGACACTTTAACAAAATGTCTCACATAATAAGCTCTCAACATATGTTCATTATTGTAATAATGGCGGCCCAGATACACAATCCCTGTGATGGGTTTCAAAATTGAGACTTTTTTGAGATAATATGGGGCATGCACCACATTATATAACAATTCCAGCAGGATCTGGGGCAGCACTCTATAATCAACATATTACTATTTCTGCCACCAAATTTTAAAATATTCACACAAAGTAGATAGCCCTATGACTGCTGCAATCATTTTGCCTTAAAATCAGCTTGCATAGTTATGGAGAATGAAGTTCAGAGATTTGGAGTTTGCGGGGACTGCGAACAGGGATCTGGTTATCTGTGGTAGTGATAGGACAGTCAACCTCTATTTTGTAAATGGAATGAATGACATGTTGATGTGTCCAGAGGTGGGGACAGATGTTCTTTTTTGGACTCATTTGATCTTTTTGCTCTGGTCCCTCCTGTTCCAGGTGGGGTTGCTGGAATCCATCTTCAATTACTATGCATCTTACCTCATATTTCCCTCTCTCAATGGTAAGAATAGCTGTTACTGACTGCCACATGTGAAGGCTGAATTCTACCCTTTCTGTAGCATTTATGTTTCATTCAAGACATTGAGCCTGTATTCTGTGCTGGCTGGGGTACTGTCCCTCAGAGGTCACACTTTGTTGGGAAGGCATACATGTAAGATAATAAGTGCCACAACAGGAGGAAGCACTGGGGGCTGCAGGATCTAGGAGGAGGGACTGAACATGACTTAGAGGTCACCCCAGGAGGTGAGGGCTAAGTTGAGTCCAAAGCACAAGGAGTTAGACCCAAGAAGAGGAAGCATTCCAGGTGGCACATGGAGAATACCTGGAGTTAATACCCGGGGGTCCTGAGCCAGATTAGGATGGTGGTCCTTGGGGATGAGTTCCTGGAGAGAAACTGCATGGCCCACCCTTGGCCACTTTGGGTGATGACTGAGGAAAGGCTCTTGAAGGGAGAGAAACCCAGGAGGCTGGAGGCTCCTAGAGGCTACATTTCCCAAGTGTTTGCCTGTGTGTATCCCCTGCCCCCCCAAAAACACAGCCCTGAATCCAATAGTCTCCATTTCAGTGGCCCACTCTCATTGGTCAGCTGCAGATGCAACATCTGTGTCTCCACACCTCCTAGTGTTTTCTGTCCAGCCCACTCTCTGCTGTTTATTTTCCAGCAAAGCTTGAGAAGGGCTTCCCACTACCTCTGCCCAGGAACACCTACCTTAACAGCTTGGAGCTCCAAATCCACAAGGTCAGTGAGAAGTGGGACCTGGTAGGGCTGCTTTTGGGTTGATGGATTTTAGGGGGAGTCCTTAACTCCCACTTACATCTTAGACCTAATTTTCGTAGAAAAAAAGTTTTGAATTTTGGTGTATAAATAGCAGGTTTTGATTATCTGAAATCTGGGCATCATGTACAATAGCTCAGTTCTCAATAATTCAGGTCCAACGTAAATTGAACATCTATAATGTGCAAGGTCTGGCAGAATGTGCAAAGGCGTCAGATTAGAAGCAATACTTTGGGGTTGAGGAGAGGCCACCTGAAGAAGCCCTGAATGTCGGTGGAGTGAGAGTCCCTCCTACCCACAGCAGTAAGGGTTGGTCCTAGAGAAAAACTGACCATGCCTTCTAGTGGTAGGAAGGTATCGGGACAGGGGACAGGTACAATCAGTACAATTTGATATAAATCCACAAGTACTAGTTTGCAATGTCCTTTTTTAAAAAAAATGTATTGATCATAATTTTTACTCTAAGGTAGTCCAGGACTACATTCTCAGAAATTATGTAAGAGGAGTAAACTCAAGCAACATCCGAGTATACATTATTCTCCTGGGAGAAAATATTTGGAAGGAGAGTGGTTATGGTTGTCTTCCAGAAACCAGAAGCTTAGAACATGCAAATAATTTATTGGGGGCCAACAGTTGATAAGGACAGTTTTATTTTTATTTTAAAAAATATTTTTTTTTGTTTTCAGAGACAGGGAAGGATATAGATAGAAACATCAATGATGAGAAAAAATAATTGATCAGCTGCCTCCTGCATGTCCCACACTAGGGCTCAAACCTGCAACCTTGGCATGTGCCCATGACCAGAACTGAACCCAGGACCCTTCAGTCTATAGGCTGATGCTCTATCCACTGAGCCAAACCAGCTAGGACAAGGACAATTTTATAAAGACCTCCTTTTATAAAAGCCTAATGTCTTAAGTGTCTACACTGACTGGTTTTTCATTTGATAACTTGCCTCTCTTATTAAAGTTTCCCTTCCAGAAAGCTACTATGCAACTCATGTAATGGCCTTTCTTGTCTGCCCTTTTGCCTTCTCTCCAGAACTTCTTGTTCATAGGGGCCAACATTGACTAGATTGAAGATTGAGGAGCACTTGTGGCTGGAGGAGTGGACACACCTCACCCTGTGGAGTCCCAGTGGCTATAACCATTCCGTTTCCTCTCCCATGAGTGTCCCTGTCCCCATGGACACCAATCACCAGGGAGCCTATGGCACCTGAGGATTGCCTGACCACAGGACACCTACCCCATCTTCCTCCCCATGCCCTTAACATGTTCTTTACAGCTGTCCTCAGCTTTACTCTGGGGAGCTGACCCCCATCTCACCTGTCTGGTACTAAAATAAACCTTGGTGAAGAAAAAAAGCATGAGCTGTGTCCAGTCACCACGCAGCCCAAAGCATCCTACTCAAGGTTAACATGTGGCTGAAACCAGCTGGCTCAGTGGATAAGAGTGTCGGCCTGCAAACCGAAGGGTCCCTGGTTCGATTCCGGTCAAGGACATGTATCTTGGTTGCGGGCACATCCCAAGTAGGGGTTGTGCAGGAGGCAACTGATCGATGTCTCTCTCTCATCCATGTTTCTAACTCTCTATCCCTCTTCCTTCCTCTCTGTAAATAAATTAAAAAAAAAAAAGGTTAACATGTGGAACACCTTAGTTGCACCTGTCATCTGATGACATGGTTAAGGGAGCAAGTGTCAGTGAGCTCAAAGCCTTGTTTTTGCTACTTTCATGGTGTGTATTTACTGAGATGGGACAAACAAAAGGTGAGGGAATTTACAAGACCTATATACCATCATACCATTTCTAACATGGTGTCTGGCTCATTGCTTTTTTAAAATGAACTTTCAATCTGTCTATCTCTCCATACTCCTGGCTCTGGACCTCCCACCAGCTGCTGCACCAGGCCCCTGGCACCCTGCAATTCCCAGGCGGTGACCACCTGGCTCCTGGGTCCCCTTGGTTGTAATGCTCTCCTGCTTCACACAAGAGTAGGAATATGACCTGGTATCTGACAGGACATGCCTGTCATAGCAACAGACATTACAAACCAGTTGCAACTTTTAAGTGGACCCAGATTTCTTCTCTTGGCATCTTTTCAGGCAGCTACAACCAGTGACTAAAATGGATCAAAGGATAATCCTTGGATAGGTCTTTATTATCCTCACCTGAGGACAATTTTTTCATTATTTTTAGAGTGGAGGGGGAGAGGTAGAATAGAAACACCAATGTGAAACACACTGATTGGTTGCCTCCCGCACGTGACTGGCACAGGGCCAGGGCCAGAACCTGCAACCAAAGTATATGCCCTTGACTGAGAATCAGACCCTCAACCTTTTGGTGCGTGAGCCTGAACCATTGAATAACACAGGCCCAGCCAGGGCCTTGGGTAGGTGTTAAAGAGAAGGGGAAGGCAGAAAAAGCAGCTTGGGGGCAGAGTGGAACATGTCAGCTATGAAGAATGCCTGCCCTTGCAGTAAAGACCATCAAGGTGCCAAACTCAGGCTAGACAGCCTGAATTCTGCCTCAGCCCAGCCAATGTGGTTTCTATTTCAAATGCAGAAAGTGGACAATTAACTCAAGCCTTTCATCCTGGCCTTTGGAACATCATGTACAGAACCCTCAATCTATAAAATGGGAATAAAAAAACCCATGCATGCACAACCTCACATTGTGGCAGTTTTTGATTTCAAGCCAAAGATCTCAAAAAGCCCAACCCCACGGACACCAGGGTCCAACAGCAGCTACTCCATTCACCCTGCTCCCACCTTCATAGTGACCTGTCGTCTCAAGTTGACACCATGTTTTACACTCCAGATAAGTTGACTAACTCATCCCAGTTTGCCTGAGACTTAACTGGTTTTAGCAATTCAAGTCCCTCTAAATCCCAGGCAAACTTGGACAGTTGGTTACACAGCAGGCAATTTTTTATGAGCCAAGCTCCAGAACTCCTGTATACCCCTTTCTCTGACATCAACATCTGTCTAAGTCTACTCTGTCACCAGCCACTCTTCCAAAGCCTGACTGCTCCTCAACTGTCATGGGTCCTAAATCTGACCAGCTACCATCCTATGTTCACCTTCTAGTCCTAATTGAACATTTTAAACAATAATCCATGGGTCAAGCTTTAGGAGAGTGACAACACTCCAGAACTGAAAACGAGATCTGGGCCCTAACTGGTTTGGCTCAGTGGATATAGCGTTGGCCTGCAGATTGAAAGGTCCCAGGTTCAATTCCGTTCAAGGGCATGTACCTTGATTTCGGGCACATTCCCAGGAGTGCAGGAGGCAGCTGATGGATGTTTCCCTCCCATCAATGTTTCAGATTCTCTATCGCTCTCCCTTCTTCTCTGCAAAAAATCAATAAAATATATATTAAAAGAAAAAAAAGAAAAAGGAGGAAAATGAGATCTGGCTCGTGACCCACTTTCTCCAGGTCCAGTCTTGCTGGCACATGGCTTGATGCTGATTTAAAAAGCAGACAAAGCACGTTGGTAAGGTTTATTAAATGGGTGGTGGAGGAAAGTGATGAGCAGCTACAAATTCAAAAGAAAAATTCTTGGTTACTCAAGTCATTCAGGCATGCCTGAGACACAGACAGGGTTGGAGCTGTAAGGGTGCTGCTGTCAAGACGCAGATCTGGTTGAAGTGGACCCCACGCTTCCCTCTGATCGCTTGTGCAGAGTGAAGTTGCCCGTGATGCTCTGAGTGGACAAGGGAGAGAGCTGTGGTGAGGCTTCAGGTGGGGACCTCCCTTCTCAATTCTCTGCCCCTCTGGTCTCCACAACCACCACCAAGAGAATCTAAAAGAAAGGTGAGTCCAGTGGTTAGAAGCTTGCATCTGCATAAACACAAAAGAGCTTATCCTCTAGCTATTGGTTCCTAGCCCTTGGCATTAACTCACTGGTAATAATTATCAGGAAACACAGCTCTCAAATCATCCTGAGGGTCACTGATTCATGGCCTTGGGACTTCCTTCCAGTCTCTGATCTAAGGCTGGCCTAGGACAGGAAGCATACAAGCATTTGGTCTCCAGTGC
Organism: Lasiurus borealis; assembly: GCA_004026805.1. Lineage (NCBI taxonomy): Eukaryota > Metazoa > Chordata > Mammalia > Chiroptera > Vespertilionidae > Lasiurus > Lasiurus borealis. The sequence continues at coordinate 12,321 of PVJN01037660.1, read as the reverse complement.
CCTCTTCTCCCCAAGCGACATCACCAAGAGAGTCCCGATCAACCAGGACCAAGCTCTCAGTTTATGCACACCAAACAAGATATCACCTGAATGGAAAAGGCAATAAAGGAAACCATCTTAAAAGTCCACTTTTAAAGGAAATGATTTTCTCTCAACTGGTTCATGATCAGGACAACTGACCCAGTTAAGAGTAACCCTCAACTCAGCTTAGACTGTCAGGGGCTCTGACACATCGTATTGTCATTATTTATCTGGCTAGCCCAGGGGTCAGTAAACTGTGGCTCTCAAGCCACATGAAGCTCTTTGGTCCCTTGAGTGTGGATCTTTCACAAAATACCATGTGCATGTACAGTGCAACTGAAACTGCGTGGCCCATGGGCAGGAATCGGTTTTCGGCCTGGGCGAGTCTCTTTTGAAGTGGCATTAGAAGTGGGGGTGTTGGTTGGTCGGGCAACAGGAGACAGCGCAGACGGGCTGCGGGATATGCAGCAAGGGGGAGGTGTGCACGATTCAGTGAGCCAGTCAGTCAGCAGTCTCATTGTACAGTGGTCAGTGCTAGTCACGTCCACAAATCGTGCACGGGTGACAAAAGTACCTACTCGAAGCATAAAGTTACCTGTATTTTTCCAACCAGCTGCAAATCCTACATGTATTTTTGTCATCAATTTAAGAATTGAAATTATTTTGTGTTGGTGGCTTTATTATTATAAAATGAAACTTTTTTAGGTGCCCTGTTTGACATGGCTACAAAGAAAAACGGTAAATGAAAACTGTGAATTTAAAGTTGAATGGACTGAGACTTACGCGTTTATTCAAAACTTAAATGGCCTTCCGACCAGTCTTATTTGTCAGGAAAAATTGGTGCATAAGAAATCAAATTTGGAGAGACACTTTACAACTAAACACATGTCATTTAGTACTAAATATCCTGTCAGTGATGCAAGGAAGAAAGCATATTGAGGAACTTCAGAAGAGTCAAGAAAAATCAAGTTCTGTATTTAATTATTGGATGCAATCTTCCAACAATGTTTTGTGGTTAGTCAAGAGACTGCTAAGAGGGAAAAACCATATACAGACAGTGAATACATAAAAAGTTGTTTTATAAATGCATCTGAAGAGCTATTTCGGATTTTAAGAACAAAGCAGATATTCTAAAAAAAAAAAAATGAAATAATTACCATTGTCTGCTAAAACAGTGAAAGATACAACAGTCAAAATGTCTTCAAATATAAGTGACTAGCAAGTTGAAGACCTTAAATTGGGTCCAGCTTTATCAACCAGTTGACGAGTCTTGTGACATAAATAATACAGCGCAAGTTTCACTTTTCGTACAATTTTTTTCATCTACAGGTCCTAAAGAACTTTTAGGATTTTTGCCACTCAAAGGTCAAACACGTGGAGAGGATATAGCAAATGCTATAATTGAGTGTACTGAAAAACATATTCCACTCAATAAAACTGTCTCAATTTCAACAGATGAGGCAAAAGTACGACCAGCATAAGAAATGAGTTTGTTGCTATTTTGAAAGAAAAAAATTAATCACGAGATACTTATTGCATCATTCATCAAGAAGCGCTTTGTGCGCAGACATTTCCAGAAGGACTTTGCAAAGTTATAGAATTGGTGATTAACATTATCAACTCCATTATAGCTAAAGCTCTTAATCATTGCCAATTTAAGGAATTTTTAGTTGAAATGGAGAATGAGAAATGGTGAGCACGCAGATCTTCTGCTGCACATAACAAGGTACATTGGTTATCAAGAGGAAAATGTTTTGAAACGTTTTGCTTCCTTATTAACAGAAATTAAAGCTTTTCTCCTTGAGAAGGGTGTTCACTATCCAGAACTAATGAACCATCAGTGGATCCAAAAATTTTATTTCATGGTAGACCTTAGGTCTCATCTAAATCAACTTAATTGTAAACTACAGGGGAAAGGAAACAAATTATCTCTTTTGCCCAAGATTTTGAAAGAGAAACTTTGATTCACTTTCCAAGCCTGTTGTAACATCGCCAAGAAAATAACTGATATTGACATTTGCTATTTCAAAACAACACTTTTAAATATGAGGGAAGCTTTTCTCAACAGGTTTCAGGAATTCAGAAACAGCAAAGCGACTTTAGCCTTTGCTAAAAAAAACTCTTAATGCAGCCCTAGCTGGTTTGGCTCAGTGGATAGAGTTGGCCTGCGGATGGAAGGGTCCCAAGTTCGATTTTAATGCCTGGGTTGTGGGCTCGATTCCCAGTAGGGGACATGCTGGAGGCAGCCCATCAATGATTCTCGTTATTGATATTTCTATCTCTCTCTCCCTTTCCCTCTGAAATCAATAAAGAAATATTTTAAAACTCTTAATGCTACTATAACAGAATTAAATTTTTCTCCCTTTAATATTGACATTGGCAACTTTGAAATGCAATTGCTGGATTTAAAAAACAAAGAATTGTGGAGCTTGAAATTTGAACGTTGTTGTGCTGATAAAGAAATATTGGAGAAAAACAAATGTGAACTTAACTTCACAGCACAAGTGGTCTGCTTTGAAAGACCTGGAGAAGGAAGATATGTTGATTTTTCAAATATACTATTAAATAGTATTCCTGACTCATATAATCAACTGAAAAAAACTAGCATTTCCTGTTCTTTCCTTATTCAGGTCTACATATTTATGCAAATAAACATTTTCAAGCATGAACCTTATCAAGAGTAAACTGAGAAGTCATCTTATTGATGAGAACCTGGAATTGTGCCTAAAATTAAAAACAACATACAAATCTGATTTACCCCAACTTTCCAAGGAGATGCAAGGTCATTGTTCACATTAGTGTTTGTCGGTCACTGTCATAATTTTATGGATATTGTAAGGTAAATTGTAGGGTATTTAATTTTGCCAATAAATGATATCGTTATTAAGTATGATATCAAGTTTTCAATGTACCTATAGTTTAACTAAGACGTAAAACTTTAAGTTTAGTAAGTTAATTTTAGGGAACATTGTGGAGTGAAAGAAGATGTAGTGTCGAGGACTGAGAAAGGTATGTTGAGGTGGTTTGGACATACAAAGGATGAACGAAAGGAGACAGGTGAAACAAGTATCTAAGACGAGTGTGGGTGGGAGAGTTGGAAGGGGTTGACCTCAGCGAACATACCTCAATCAGATTAAGGACTTTTTTAGCAAAGTCCTGCTTAGGAGTACCCTAATTAAGTTAATAACAATGTACCTACCTATAGAGTTTAAGTTTAAAAAATTTGGCTCTCAAAAGAAATTTCAGTCGTTGTACTGTTAATATATGGCTCTGTTGACTAATGAGTTTGCTGACCACTGGCCTAGCCTGTCAGAGGCCCAGCAGCAGTCATCCTATTCTGCAAAGATCCACTTTATATGACCCAGTCAAAAAAGGCAATAAAAGATAAACCTCGAGCAAGACTTGTTAGGTGCCCAGATCTTTGATGATCAAGACTGCCAGGCCCTGCCCTTGCCAGTGTGGCTCAATTGGGTGAGCATCGTCCCATGCACTGTCACCAGTCAAATGTGTGTGGCAACCAATGGAAGGTTTCTCTCTCAAATAAATATAAACCAATAAAAACATAAAAAAGAAAAAGACTGCCAGACCACTGAAAGTTAAATGAGAAAACAGCATCAAAGCCTGAACGCATTATTCATAAGCGAGACCCAACTCAATCCACAGGATGCTACACCCAGAGGTATGAATTACCAGGTGGGGGTGGTGATAAACTGTCTTTTCAAAATGGTCACCACTGTCCCCTAAATCCTCCAATATGACTGAGGAGCCCCAGACCTGGTAACCAGGCTGTGCGACAGGACGAGACTCTGATACAAAAGGGGCAGAAGGCACGTTTGGAAATCTCACGTTTATCAGATGGCTGCCTCTACCAGGTGGCTCACATGTATTATTCTCACTACCTTCACAGCATCATGAGACATAGGGCAAAATGCATGACAAACTGCACCCCAGCCTCAAAGACGAGAGACATAAATGTCAATGGAAGAGCACCTTGGAACTAGACAGGATTCCTCAGACCAAAAGTGGGGACCAATGAGAGGAATACTTGAACTCACCTCCAACTCACCTCAGCTAAGATATGGCTTTCAGGGGTACCATGCTGCATCTTCTAAGTCTACAGAGTGAAGTCAGCGCCACAGGTTTCTGCCTCCTACAGCACACACCTGCACGGACAAAAGGCAGAAGAATGGCTAACTCCATGTCTGGGTCTCCAGTCAGGAACACACCATTCGAACATGAAGCAGAATGCAAGTCACAGTTCGAGTCTACAAATACAGATTCCAAAGATCCACAGGCCTGAAAATGTCTTCTCTAGTAAAACTCAGGGTCACCCTTTTCAAGAGAAACCACAAAAGAATAGGTTAAATGTCAGCGAAAGGAGAATAACAGTCAATGTGCTTGACTCTCCTCTGTGACCAAGAAAACCCCTTAATTTTCTGGAAGACTGACAATATAAACTGATTCAGAATTGATAGAATCCTCTTTGCCCCCAACTTAATTTTTTTCCTTCCATTAATTTGATATTACCGCCGGCTCCTGGAGAAGCAATATAGCTGTGCTCAAGAGTTGAGGAGCAAAATCACAAACATCACTGGCTGTCTTGAATAATGTATTACTACTAGAGGCCCGGTGCATGAAATTTGTGCATGAGGGGTGGGGGGTCCTTCAGCCCAGCCTGCTCCCTCTCCAATCTGGGACCCCTTGAGGGATGTCCAGGCAGGATCGGGCCTAAAGGGGCAGTCGGACATCCCTCTCACAATTCAGGACTGCTGGCTCCTAACTGCTCCTGCCTGCTAGCCTGATCACCCCCTGCCAGCCTGATTGATACCTAATTGTAGCCAGTCTGTTTGTTTCTAACTGCCCTCCCCTGCAGGCCTGGGTCCCCCTCAACTTCCCTTCCCTTCAGGTCTGGTCCCTGCCAACTGCCCTCCCCTGCTGGTCATCTTGTGTCTACAAAGGGGCAGGATCTTGTGTGTTGGAGTGTTGGTCAATCTGCATATTACTTTTATTACATAGGATAGAGGCCTGGTGCACAAGTGGGAGCCAGCTGGTTTGACTGAAGGGTGTCTTGGATCAGGGAGGGTGTTCCCTTGAGGCATGGAGTGGCCTGGGCAAGGGGCCTGTGATGGTTTGCAGGCCAGCCACACTCCCCGGTGACCCAAGAGGAGGTCCTGGTATCTGGGATTTATTTATCTTCTACAATTGAAGTTTTGTAGCCTGGAGTGGAGCCAAGACTTCTGCTTGCTCAGCGGCAGCAGCCATTGAAATTTTGTTGCTTTAAGTGGAGGTCTGGATGGCCAGGGTTTGCGAAAATCTTGGCTTTCTCCATCGCCAGGGGCAACCCAAGCCTCCCTCCTGCTCTATGGCCATAGCCATCTTTGTTGGGTTAATTTGCATACTCACTCTGGCTGGTGGGTGTAGCATAGGTATGGTCAATTTGCATATCACTCTTAGATAGGATAGACTATAAAGGACAAGTGCAGGAAATAAGTTTGTCCCTCAGCCCAGCCTGTACTCTCTCCAATCTGGGACCCCTTGAGGGTTGTTTAATAGCTCATTTAGGACCCAATAGGATCAGGCTTAAATAGGCAGTTGGACATCCCTCTCACAATCCAGGACTACTGGCTCCAAACCGCTCACCTGCTTCTGCCTGCCAGCCTGATCACCTCTTAATCACCCCCATGCCAGCCTGATCAACACCTAACTACTCCTCTGCCAATCCAATTGCCCCTAACTGCTCTCCCCTGCTGACCTGTCATTCCTAACTGCCCTCCCCTGCAGGCCTGGGTCCCTCCAACTGCCCACAACTACCCTCCCCTGCAGTCATCTTGTGGCAGCCATCTTGTGTCTCAGAGTGATAGTCAATTTGTATATTACTCTTTTATTAGATAGGATTGTCATACACTCCTATAAATTTATAAAGCAGAACCCATGAATTATACATGCCCTTCAGCACTATCTGAATTTACTGCACTGAGATACAAATGAAAACACATGGACTAGTTTCTGAGAAGTGGATCCTTAACTTGAAAAGACAGAGTGAAGCCCACAAGTCAGGGGGTCGCCCAGTCACTCTATCACATGGAGCCAGAGAAGCTCTAAAGAGAATAGCAGGAGAAACAGCTAGTGTGTGCAAGTTCCAGGATTCAGGACAGCTGCGCCCTTCAAACATGGGAAAACTCCTTTCAGCAATCCTCTCCCGCACTACCCATGACCAGGGCTCAGGGCCCACTATCACTTTCTTTCTTTTTTTAAAATATATTTTATTGACTTGTTACAGAGAGGAAGGAAGAGGAATAGAGTTTGAAACATTGATAAGAGAGAAACATGGATCAACTGCCTCCTGCACACCTCCCACTGGGAATGTGCCCGCAACCAAGGTACATGCCCTTGACCAGAATCGAACCTATGACCCTTCATTCCTCAGGCCGACACTCTTTCCACTGAGCCAAACAGGTTAGGGTCCCTCGATCACTTTCGAATGCAGGAGCAGAAAAGGATGGTTAGAGCGGGAGAATGGTGCCAGGGGCATGGCTGAGACACGCGAGCAGCCCAGCTGAGCAGAACTCCAACAGCTTCTGCCGAGTCCTGCAAAGACCTTCTGAAATCTCTGCCAGAGTCTGGACACTACCAGCATAAAAAATCAGAAATGCTTTTGGGTTGGGAAAGATCAGGATCATGTGGTCATGACACTACCATGTAAAAAAGTTAAAAAACCTTCTCTGCTACTCCAGCTTTGATTTTTCAGATGAAGAAGTAGAGAGGAGACTAGGTCACAGCTGGATAGGTTCAGAGGTGGGACCAGAGTCTCTGTTGTCTAAACCTATATGCTTTCCATCACAGCAGCCTGCTGACACTCTAGCACTTGGAAGGGTGATATCCTAGGGAGCCCTTTACCCAAGCAGATTCTTAGAGGACCCTCTCCTGTAGGCATGTGAAGGACTGCCCAGAGCAGAAACACAACTGTGAACTCACAGATGCTCTCTTTACCTCCCTTCCTCTCACATTTCACCCAAGTGCCAGGGAAGATGCATGTGACTTTACAGATGTAACAAAATTTCAGAGTGGTCTAAAAAACTTACCTCATGACTCCATGGTGTAGCGCTCGACTGATCAGGAGACTGACATGAAGATGACTGCCATCTCTCATGGCACCTCTGTACCCGCAGACCCATCTGCAAGGAACAAGCCATGAATGGGCACTTGTAGCAGGTCTCAGGGGCACAGAGGACACGGCACAGTAGCTGGCAGATTAGAACACCCACAAATGTGGGCTGTTACTATGAGTACCTGAATGGCCACACTGCCGTCCCAGAAATAAGCCATGGGCCCTGTCTATCTTTCAATTGAGAAACAACACTTTTCCAGTGGGAGGGCGGGCGGGGAGGGAGGGAATATCTCAGTGCACGGTTCATCCACAATGGGATGAGCCTCATTTTGTTATTTTGCTTTGTTTCTGTCCAGGTGCTGTATGTCACCCCCGAACACAATGCAAAACAAGACGGAGGCACTGCCCTCAAGATCACAGCACGGGGACATGATAAACAAGCCAACACTTTCCAGGTGTGACTGAGGATGTGGCATGTGATGAGGAAGCAGAAAAAGGTTTCAGGAAGGGAGCCCTAGAAGGAGAGTGACTGTCCCTTAACCATAAACTAGGTATGGCATGGCAGAAGGGACTCTCAAAGAGCTACACAGCATCAGGTACCAGGAAGTAACACAAAGTGGTGGGAAGACATGTCCGAAAGCGCCAGGGTTTGGAAGGGACATGGGAGGACCCTCCAAACACGGGGAAAAGCTTTCGCAGTTCCTCTCCCTGCACTATCAATGACCAGGGCACAGGCAGCCCACGATCACTTTCGAATACAGGGGCAGAAAAGGGCAGAGAGTGAGGTCAGAAAGGAGGACACTGCCAGCAGCCTGGGAAATGGCTGAAGTGAGAAGGGACCAGCACATGGGTCAGATTACAACCAAAGATTACAGAAACCACATCTCATTTTTCAGAGATTACATACCAAGTCCCTGCCAAGAGCTGAGTTAAAGAGAAGACTAATCGTAGGTATACTCCGAATCCTTGAGTTCCGAAAGACTGGGTGTGAGTGGCACCAATACTGAACATCTGGCAGCATTCCCACTCAGGCTCCTGAAGAGCACTGCTGGTCAGGACATAAACCCAGGCTTGGCTCTAAACGCAGCCCTCTGTCCATTCCAACACACTGTTTCCTCTCAACATCACTGGAGCCTTCACCAGCTGCTCTCAGAAGAAGGCTAGGACCTATGCCTGCTGACCCCAGGGGTCAAGCCTGGGGACACTGGGAAGCAGCCTTCACCTGCGCTCTCACCCCTCACACCTCATCACCTACACACCTCTGGCCTATTAGCCTGCATAGAACTTGAGCTCTAGGGAACCAGACAGAACATCACTTATCTGGGATCTCATAATTCAGGATCTCCCTGGGGACATTTCTCATTCATGGGATAGCAATCACATGACACTCCTGCAAGGGACAAGAAGCCAGCATGTGATTGGCCACTTGACACTGCTTGTATGTCCAGAAACCCATCATGCTCAACAGAAAGTCACTTGGGGAATCCAAGTGTTAGGATATGAATGCAATGACAGCCTGTCTCCCTTGTACCTCAGTCTACTTCATGCTCCGTCACTGCCACTCACCTAAGGCTGTCCCCTCAGGAAGAGGCAAGAGCGGGTCCTCTGAATATGAGGAAAACCTTACAACTTTTCCTTTGCCTGCATTACAGGACACGGGCCCCCTTACTCACTTCAAACTCAGGCAGAGAAAAGGGCACAGAGCTGGTGAAACTGCAGACCAGAGCCAGAAGACCAGAACTATGGCTTGACAAGCAACCCATGCATCACCCGAGCAGGACCCCTGCTCAGTCTCCTCTGTTAAGGCCTCTCAGACACCAGCTCTGAGCCAACACTCAATCCTGACAGCAGGGGCCTGGAGGCCTATAAAAGGTGGTGTGAGGGTGATGGTGTGTGAAAGCTCCAGGGTTTGTAAGGGATGGGATGGACCCTCCAAACACGGGGAAATGCTTCCAGCAACTGCTATCCCTGCACTACCAATGACCAGGGCATGGGCAGCCCACGATCACTTTCGAATGCAGGGGCCGAAAAGGCAGAATAGGAGCCACAAAGAGGAACCCATGTACACAGCCAAGCCCAGGATCCTGAGCACTATCGTCACTCCATACGGAGTCCATCTCCCCTCATCATAAGGGTCCATAAGACCCGACAGGCTTGGCTCAGTCAGTGACTGAACATCGGTCGCTCAAATCCGGGTCACGCCCATGCTGATGGTGCAGGCTCCATGCCCAGTGTGGAGTGTGCACGAGGCAGCCAATTATCACTGATGTGTCTCTCTCTCTCTCCTTTCTTCTCTGAAATCAATAAAATTTAAAAAAAAGAAACTTAACCAAAGTTTCACAGGTAAGGAGGGGCTGAGTCAGCTATGAACCTTTCTGGCCCCCAACTCAGCCCCACCTACACCACCAGGCCCCCGTGGCACAAGTGCTTTGCCAGACAGTTCCCGGAGCCCAGGTGAACTCCAGGACCACCCCCTCGGCGGTGGGACGGGAAGGCAACAAGCCCGGGAGTTCCAGGGGCTCAGGCAGCAGCACTTACCTGAGGGGGTGGAGTGGGGGTGGGGCCGGGCGTCTCACCCTCTGCCCACAGTGCGGGCACCTCAGGCAGTGTCTTCAGGGTCCTGGAGAGAAGGGGCGCTGGCTGGCGCAGAGCCCCAAAGGCCGTCCGAGGGGGAGCTGTCATCTGCCTCCAAGAGCCGGAGGGCCGCGGCCTGGGCCGGGAAGAGCAAGGGGAAGGCTTTAGTGCAGAGCAGGGGGAGGACTCCGGACTCCGGGGCCCTGGGAGCACCCCTGAATTTAATGCTCAGCCAACAGGTCAGTAAACGGAGGTTCAACACTTACCTTTAGGGCAGCGGTTCTCAACCTGTGGGTCGCAACCCCTTTGGGGGGGTCAAACGAGCCTTTCACAGGGGTCGCCTAAAACCATCGGAAAATGTAGCAGTGTAGTTTACTGTTGTTACATTAAGACTGTTACCCATGCTACACCACGCTTCGAGACAAAATTTCATTCATTTGTAATTTAGAAATAAATATTTCACAATATCTAATTGTGATTACCACTATGCTTTAATTACGTTCCATCTGTAACAATGAAAACACATCCCGCCTATCGGATATTTACGTTACGACTCGTAACAGTAGCAAAATTACAGTTATGAGGTAGCAACAGAAATGATTTTATGGCTGGGGGGGGGGGGTCACCACCACATGAGGAGCTGTCTTAAAGGGTCGTGGCCTTAGGAAGGTTGAGAGCCACTGCTTTAAGGTTCTTCTGTATTTCTTCTTGCCGCTTCTCCAACTCCTCTTGGGTCTTCTGCATTTCCTCTTGCTGCTTCTCCACCTCCTCTTGGGTCTTCTGTATTTCTTCTTGCCGCTTCTCCAACTCCTCTTGGGTCTTCTGCATTTCCTCTTGCTGCTTCTCCACCTCCTCTCGGGTCTTCTGCATTTCCTCTTGCTGCTTCTCCACCTCCTCTCGGGTCTTCTGTATTTCTCCTTGCTGCTTCTCCAGCTCCTCTCGGGTCTTCTCCAGCTCCTCTCGGGTCTTCTCCAGCTCCTCTCGGGTCTTCTCCACCTCCTCGTGGCTCTTACTCAGATTGTCCATTTTGTCTTCCACTCTCTTCATCCACCTCATGAGCATTTCTCTGAACTCTTTCTCTGGCAGGCTTACGTCTGCTTCTATTTCCTTGACTACTTCCTTTCCCGGCGGAACCTGCCCTTCTGCCTTCTGTGCGTTGCTTCTTTTCCTGCCCATGGTCTTCCTTCTTCTCCGCGGGTCTCCGAATCCGCCGCCTGGAAAGCCAGAATGTGAGCCACCAAGAGGAACCCATGTACACAGCCACGCCCGGGATCCTGAGCACTATCGTCACTCCACGCGGAGTCCCATCTCCCTCCCCTCTTCGTAAGGGTCCACAGGACCCCGCAGGCGTGGCTCAGTCACTGACTGAACATCGGTCGCTCACTTCCGGGTCCCCTTCCGGGTCCCCGGCTGCGCGGTGGGCGCCTCCGCCAGCCGCCGCTTGCAGACCTCCGCACACAGCCCCGCTGTAGGGTTGTTAAAGGGAAAGAATCACGGCCATAAGTACACACCGTGTAGGCAACCGACGAGCGGCCCTGGGAGGTTAAATGCCGGGGCGGAGAAAACCTGGGGCTTTGTCGCCCGTCAGGCCCGGGGTCACCGCGGCTCTGGCCCCGTTCCCGGCAGTCCGGCCGGCCGTCCGTCCGTCCGCGGGCACAGGTCTCCCCCTCGGGCCGGTGAGGACGGGGATCGGACGCCCGGCCGGCTCCGAGGCAGCGTCGGCAAGAGGGTGCGGCCGACCACGAACCCGGGCCCAGGCCCGGAGCTGACCTCCGGCCGGCCTCAGTTTCCCGATAGGGGAAGGCGCAGTCCACGCGCCCCTCGCTCTCCGCAGTGGACTCACCTGGGTGCCGCGACCAAACGAGCGGCTCGGGGCAGCGGCGGAGAGAGCCGACCCTGCGGGACGGCGTGGATGTCTGCGGATTTCGGGAGACGGCGGCGTGGGTCGACGGCCGACAGGAGCCACGCGACCAGGACCCTCCTCTCCGGATGCTCGGCGCCGGCGAAAACGAGGCTGCGGCGCGGGCTGCGGCCCAGAGCGGCGCCTCCCCGGACAAAGCCCGCGAGAGTGGTTCCAGCGCCCCCTGGTGGAGCGGAGTTCAAATTCTGGCTCTGGAGCGTCTGGGTTAATTTGCCAAAGCAGTCTGGAATTAGAGAAATAACATTTTTTTGTTGTTGTTCTGAAGGTGTTCCTTGGTTACTGACTTGCCATTAATGTGTAGGAGTGATCACTCTCCCACGTGAGGAGCTTTTATTATCAGGACCTCATTGTTCCCTGTGTTTAATTTGGGCTATAGGAATTTGTCTGGGTGACCACTGTATTCATAGCACCTGGTTTAGTGGCTGGCACAGTTGAACAAATGAGTGAATTCTGTCCATGTATTCATTTGGCCATCACCGGTCTAAAATACTGTCTGAGACTGGAAGGTGAGGGAACCTAGAGGGATATGCAGGTGCTTCCCATCCTAAAATTAAATGGGAAGAGTCATTGAAGCAGAAGGGACTTGATCAGATTTGCATAGTGGCAGAGAAGGCAGAGGTCCTGTGCTCCCAACATCACACTAGACACTGGCCTGGGAGGGGACTCATGGCTCCCAAATCTCACAAGCTCTAACACT
>PVJN01037659.1:0-20924 GCA_004026805.1 Lasiurus borealis | reverse complement strand
CCCTCACCCCTTTCCCCCTGAGAATTATCAGTCCACTCCCTTTCTGTGCTCCTGATTCTAGTATATTCACCAGTTTATTCTGTTGATCAAATTTTTAATTCATTTAATTTTTAGATTCACTTGTTGATAGATATGTATTTGTTGTTCATAATTTTTTATCTTTTACCTTTTTCTTCTTCCTCTTCTTTCAGCATTTCATATAATACTGATTTGGAGTTGATGAACTCCTTTAGCTTTTTCTTATCTGTGAAGCTCTTTATCTGCCCTTCAATTCTGAATGATAGCTTTGCTGGATAGAGTAATCTTGGTTGTAGGTTCTTGCTATTTATCACTTGGAATATTTCTTGCCACTCCCATCTGGCCTGCATAGTTTCTGTTGAGAAATCAGCTGACAATTGGATGGGCACTCCCTTGTAGGTAATTAACTGTTTTTCTCCAGCTGCTTTTAATATTCTCTCTTTGCCTTTTGCTCTTGGCATTTTAATTATGTGTCTTGGTGTGATCCTCTTTGGATTCCTTTTATATGGGGTTCTGTGTGCTTCCTGGACTTGTAAGTCTATTTCTTTCACCAGGTGGGGGAAGTTTTCAGTCATTATTTCTTCAAATAGGTTTTTAGTATCTTGTTCTCTCTCTTCTGGCATCCCCACAATTCTGATGTTGGTACGCTTGAAGCTGTCCCAGATGTTCCTTACATTATCTTCACATTTTTGGATTCTTTTCTTTTCTTGCTTTTCCAGTTGAGTGTTTTCTGATTCTTTATATTTCAAATTTTTGACTTGATTCTTGTGTTCCTCTAGTGTGCTGTTAGGTCTCTGTATAATATTTTTTATTTCAGTCAGTGTTATGTTTAATTTCTAGTTGGTCTTTTTCCATCTCTAGTTGATTCTTTTTCATCCTCTCTTGGGTCTCTCTAACTTTATCCAACTTTTCTAGGATATTCTTGAAAAAACTTATAAGCGTGGTTTTGAACTCTATATCCAGTTGTTTGTTTTCCTACATTACTTTTGTTTGTGATCCCTTCCCTTGTCTTGGCATTTTCACTGTGCTGGGAGAACTTCTGTGTTGGATTCAGCCTTATGATACCAGACTTGCAAAACTGCAGAAGCCTCTCTTTTGAGCTTGGGATGGGTGAAGCCTCAGGGCTTAATGGACCGCCTTGCCTTCCAGTCGGCCCTGCCCTTCATGGCCCCTGGGTCTCATGTGACTTTGGGTAATCACTGGAGCAGTCCCTGTGCTCTCCCGAAGTGCCTCTAGACTGCTGCCTTTCTGGCTCCCCTGCGCTCTGGGACCATATGAGTGTGGGTCCCCAGGGTTTTGCCTGAAACTGGGGTTTAGTGGAATTAGAAGTGGTGCAGTTGGGATGCTCTGTCTACTGCCCACTCGTGAAAGCCAGCAGCACAATCAGCAGTCTGTCTTCTGCGCACAGTGCTGTGCATGCCACCAGACTTCTGCCCTTTCTCGACTTCCCTAAATTTCCGTGCACTTCTCCCTTTTCACAGTCCAAACTCCCCCTGTATGAGTCTCGCCTGGACCTGGGGTTCAGTGCCGTAGGATAAGGGGTTCAATGCCTTTGGGAGTCTCTGTCTCTCTCCCACCAGAGAAAGCCAGCCAGGTACTCTGGCACCCACTCTCTCCAAGTGCATGTCTCCGTACCTCAGCTTTTTGCAGCTCCTCTGGTTCTTCGTGAGCCTCTCTCTTTCCTTCTAGTTGTAGAATTTCCACTCAGCCAGCTTTCCTGGAAGATGGTTCTGGAAGATGTCCGTTCTGTCTTTTAGTTGTAGTTTTGAAATTGTTGTGTGAGGCAGCAGTGTAGATATTTACCTATGCTGCCATCTTGGATTCTCTGTACTGCATATTAGTCTTTTATTATAAAGACTTAGTTAGAGTGGTTTAGGGCCCAGCCTAAGGGTCTCATTTTTAACTCAACTGCCTGTTTAAAGGCCCCATTCCCAAAGAGTCACCTAACACTTTAACATATAAATATTTTTTTGTGGGGGCGAGGGTGGGGGAGTGGGGGGAAACCACACAATTCAGCCCATAACAATGGGATTGGCAAATGAAGGAACAATCTACAAAATAATGGGTGAGTACCTAGATTGGAGACTAAGGCAATATAAGGCTATTCAATGCTATGAAAAGTGATTCAGGTTTGGATGCCAGATAGGCAAAAGGATGTTAGTGGAACAATTGGTAATACTTTGAATAAGGTATGTAGTTTAGCTAATAGTATTACATCAGTGCTTATTTCCTTGCTTGATAATTGTACTATGGTTATGTAAGATATCAGTATTGGGAAAGCTTGAATGAAGAGTATATGGGAACTCTGTACTGTGTGTGTGTGGTGGGGGGTGGGGACGTTCAGAAAGAGTTACTCCAAGATGTGCCCCTGTGGTATGGGGATTGTTTTGAGCTAAAGACAACTTTTGCTTCTCCCTTGACTACCTAGAAGAACTTGAATTAGGGGCCTTGCCTACAGTAAGAGATTATCAGAGCTAACCTTTTTGACCTACCTGTTTGGCAGGACAAACCACTCATTACTGAAAATGTGTTCTCCCTGTAATGTCCTTCTAAAGTCCCAAGGTGCATTACCTTATCCCGAATTCATGATGTGTTATATACCTCAGTCCCCCTTTCTATCTCTGAACCTCTCCTACATGCGTTGTATCTGACTCTCTCATGTACACATATGTACGTAGTAAATTTGGTTGTTTTCTCTTGCCAATCTGTTTCATGTCTATTTGACTATTAGACCAAAGTACGAAAATGGTGCCCTGCCCCCCCCAATGGTTATGTAAGATGGGAACTCTGTACTGTGGGAACTCTGTACTATTTTTGCAACTTTTTTTTCTGTCTATAAATTCCTTATTTCAAAAGGAAAAGTTAAAAATTTAAAAAGTAAGTAATATAGGGTTAACAAAGAGGAGAGACAGAGAGGGAGGAAGGAAGGGAGAGAGGTAGAGGGAGAAGCCGAGGGAGAGGGAGAGGGAGAGGGAGAGGGAATAGAAGGATGGGATTGGAAGTTACAGCAAAGGAAGAAATAATGGGGGAAGAGAAACTGAGTTCCATGAGATCGGAGATTATATCTGCTGTTTGGGTCCCCCATGACCCCTGCTTCTGGGACAGTGCCCTGGAGGCAATACTCCCTGAATCACAAACTCTGAAGAGGAGAAGGCAGTGGGCCCATTGAGCTCTACTTCACATTCATGACAAGCCTCAAAGTTTAAAATGTGAATTTGTATCCAAATTTAGATCGTGGGTGGCGTGTGTGTTGAAACTGAATTCCTTGCCTGTAAACATTTAAGATACACTGCCCTCTTGGTAACTGAGTTTTAGTATCCATTCTTGTCTCCCCCTCCCCGACCCCCACCCCTCCCCCGTTTCTTTTTAAATTGTTTTTTTGGGGGGCGGGGATATAATTCATATACGATAAAATTCACCATTTAAAAAGTGTATTTAGCCGGGACCGGTTTGGCTCAGTGGATAGAGCGTCGGCCTGCGGACTGGGAGGTCCCAGGTTCGATTCCGGTTAGGGACATGTACCTTGGTTGCGGGCACATCTCCACTGTGGGGTGTGCAGGAGGCGGCTGATCGATGTCTCTCTCACCGATGTTTCTGACTTTCTATCTCTCTCCCTTCCTCTCTGTAAAAAAATCAATAAAATATATTTTTTAAAAAAGTGTATTTAATGCTTTTCTGTGCAACCAACCCCAATCCCCAATTAGCGGTCACCTAGCACCCTCCCACCTCAACCCCCACCCTGTGGCCCAGTCCCCGGCACCCTCTCTCGTCTCCTTTCCGCCTCCAAGGCTTTTCTCTTCTGGGCGTTTCTTGTACCCGGAGACCAGCCGCTCTTCCAAAGCGCGGCCCGCACAGTGCACGGCTGGCGGCCGCGGGATTGGGCGGCGCGGAGTGCGCGGGGCGCCCAATCGCTGGGCAGCGGCTGGGGAGGCAGAGGCAGGTGCGGGCGGCGGGAGCGGGCGCCGCGGGCCCGGCGCTCAGAGGCGGGCGCTGCCCCGAGAGCCCGCGGCAGGAGCAGGCGCCGGCGGGTGCGGGCGGCGGGAGCCCGGCGCGGGGATGGCGCGCTGGTGGCGGGCGCTGCCGCGCGCGGCCCGGCGCCACCCGTGGCCCACGAACGTGCTGCTCTACGGCGCGCTCTTCTCTGCGGGCGACGCGCTGCAGCAGCGGCTGAGCGGCGGCCCGGCCGACTGGCGGCAGACGCGGTGCGTGGCCGCCGTGGTCGTGACCTTCCACGCCAACTTCAACTACGGGTGGCAGCGCCTGCTGGAGCGCGCGCTGCCGGGCCGCACGCCGCGCGCCGTCCTGGCCAAGGTGCTGTGCGACCAGGCTGTGGCCGGGCCCGTGGCCATCACGGCCTTCTACACGGGTGAGGCGCTGGGCGGGGGCCCGGGGGCCGGAGCTGGGCGGGGTGGGGGCCGGGCAGGGCCAGGATTGGGGGGATGGAGGCGCGGGCCCAGACCGAGGTGTGTGTGTGGGGGGTAATCCTGGGTGGGAGGGTCGGAGTTCAGGGTCGGGGAAGGGGCTGCAGGTGAAGGTGCAAGGATCCAGACCTTTGGGGACCCGGAATTAAGGGGGCCGAGGAGAAGTTGGGCAATGGCTAGAGAGGCCAGGGATGAGGGCACCAACGCCCCCTGGGTCAGGGATCAAGGGGGCCAGGAGCGCAGTTGGGATTTGGGGGCTGTGCATAGTCCGAGGCTGGAGATTTCAGGGGGCATGGGGCGTAGGTTGCAATGGGGAGGCAGGGCTGGGGGCGATTTACCCCAGATAAAAGGTCCACGTAGTGAGGAGGAGATCCTAGCTAGTGGTCATAGCAGCCGCATCCCCGCTGACCTAGTTGTGGGTCAGCCAACCTGTTCCTGGGAAAATCCGTGGGGCCTCCTTTCCACTGGCGGACATTTCTCTCCAATACACCGACTGAGAGGACTCAACACCTTGGGGCCATTGTGGGTGGAACCTGAAATTGGGCCAGGTTTCCCAGAAAATTCAGGCTGGGGCACTAGCCTTGCTTCGGTAAGATTTTCCTGTGGAAAAAGTGTGTGTGTGTGTGTGTGTGTGTGTGTGTGTCCCATCCCAACATCAAAAGCTACAGAAAATGTGAGGGGACCCCTGCCGAGGAGGACTCTATACCTGTGAGGGTCCTGGGAGCTCCCTCCTCAGAAAACCTGTTGTCTGAGGGCTGGGCTTTGGGAACCTTGCTCAGGTCCCTAAATACCAAAAACAATGGAAGGCTCTGTGTCTTCCATCGTCTTCAGTTTCCACAGCCTGGAAAGGAGTGGGCAGGGGAGAGATCTGGGCTTGGCCTGGACATTAGGAATCTCAGATCACCCCAAGAGGGTCTTCTTATCAATGGCTATTGGTGCTTTTTAAACTGGGTTGATCCTGGCCAGTGTGGCTCAGTGGTTGAGTGTGGACCTATGAAGCAGGAGGTCACTGTCCCATTGCTGGGCAGGGCATATGCCTGGGTTTCAGGCTCCATCACCAGTAGGGGGCAATTGATGATTTTCTGTCATCATTGATGTTTCTATCTCCCTCTCCCTTCTCTCTGAAATATCCTTTCTAATAAAAGAATAATATGCAAATTGACCACCATATCAACACACAAGATGGCTGTCCCATATGGTTAAAGATGGCTGCCCCATGTGGACACAAGATGGCCAGCAGGGTAGGGCAGTTGGGAGGGGCCAGGCCTGCAAGGAAGGGCAGTTGGGGGCAATCAAGCCTGCAGGGAAGGGCAGTTGGGGGGTACCAGACTGGCAAAGGAGGGAAGTTCAGGGTGACTAGATCTGTAGGGAAGAGTATTTGGGGGAGACCCAGGCCTGCAGGAGAAAGCAGTTGGGGCGGGGGGGACCAAGCCTGCAGTGGGAGGACAGTTAGGGGTGACCAGGCCTGCAGGGGAAGGCAGGTAGGGGCAATCAGGCTGCAAGGGGAGCAGTTAGGCATCAGTCAGGGTGGCAAGAGAGTGGTTAGGGGTGATCAGGCTGGCAGGCAGAATCAGTTAGGGGCAATTAGGAAGGCAGGCAGGTGAGCAGTTGGGAGTAAGCAGTCCTGGATTGTGAGAGGGATGTCTGACTGACCATTTAGGCCCCATTCCTCAAGGGGTCCCTAATTGGAGAGGGTGCAGTCTGGGATGAGGGACACACCTCTCCCCTTGCATGAGTTTCATGCATCGGGCCTTTAGTATATATATAGTTTAAACTGGCTTGTGGTGGTCAAGTCACCATCTTGAAGAAACTTATACTGCCCCATAGATCTTATTTGGGAGGAGGGAAGATTCTGTTCCTTTCCTCACAAGCCCCACAGAAAACTCAAAAGGACAGAACTGCTTGATGCAATCTCAGCCATCCACATGGCTCAGGGGGTCAGTGAGGTCAGGGAAGTCACAGTAATAGAACCGGAGAGCAGGGACCCCTGGATTGTCAGATATGTGTCTTCTCCCAGGACATGACTTCCTGGCCGGATTTGCAAACTGGTTCATCATACCAGTTACTAGTGGCTTTGTATAGGGGTTAAGGGTTTGGGTGCGGGGGATGGGGTGGGGGGTGGGGGGGGTGGGGAGGGGTGAGGAGGAGTGGCTGTGAGTTTGGCAACCAGATTCCCATTTAATCCTCAAACAACTCTGTGAGGCAGGTAGTCTTATTATCATGTAGTCCCATGTTACAAATTAGGAGATCAAGACGCAAAACACAATTGGTGCTGTTCTAAGTCTCAGTGATTGTTGTCAGTATGCCTGACGGGAAAGACAATTAAATAACAGTGCTTGGAGAAGCCTATGGTTCAGGCCCGCGGCCCCTGAAACCGAATCCTGCCCAGGTGCTTGTTTTGCTTTCAGATTTCGGGCCCAGAGTCCCTCACTTCCTGTTAAAATGCAGAGGGAAGGTGGGACACCTTGGGTTGGATGTTTGCTCCAGGCATTTCTGATTTAGAGATTGCTTGTATCAAATCATCCTTTGTGCCTTGGGGAGCTTGAATAGTGATTAAGAATTCTGGCTTGGAATCTACACCTGGGTTGGTCTTGGACCACCTTTTTTTTTTTTTTTTTTTTTTAATCCTCACCCCAGGGTATTTTTTCCACTGATATTTAGAGAGAGTAGGAGGGAGATGGAGGGCTGGGGAGAGAAGAGAAAAAGAGAGACATCATGAGAGAGACACATCAATAGGGGCCAAGAATTGAACCACAACCCAGATATGTGTCCTTGATAGGGAGTTGAACCTGTGACTTTTAGGTGCATAGGCCAACACTTTAACCACCTAGCCTACAGGCCAGGGTAGTCTAGGCCCCCTATTAACCTTTCTGAAGCTCTTTTCCTTCTCTGAAACTGTGATACTCCCTTGGTGGTTAGGAGGATCAAATGAAATAGTGCACACAAAGTGTTTAGCTCTTAATTAGTGCTGGTTAAGTGGAACGAGGTTTACCAATATACCGCTGGGTTTTCTGATGAGTTTTGTTCTAAGGATCCTGTAAAGTGACTACAAATATTTTATTTCCCCTTTCTCCTTTTGCAGTTTGGGGGAGAATTTTTAAAGCACTCATTTTTGCACCCTTCTTAAAATAGGAGGGTTTCATCCTTGTTCCCAGAATTTCTTTTCAGAGTTGTTAACACCAAAGTTTTGTAAATGTTTTTAGGAAGGCTGAATTGGAATTCTGCTTTTCAATTCTGATTTAAAAGCCTCTTGCTTTGGTGGGAAAATTGTAGTTGCCAGATTACACAGGATCCGTTAGCCTTTTTTTTTTTTTTAAAGGTAATTAAATTTTACAATTTTTAAGCATTTTACAAAAAAATTTGAAAGGGAGAGAAAAAGGTCACCAATGGTCTCACTATGCTAACACTGCTATTTTTATGAATTTTCTTAGTTTATTGAAAAAAAAAAATCATTCCTCTATGCCTGGCTGGCATGGCTCAGCAGTTGAGCATCAACCTATAGACCAGGAGGTCACAATTAGGTTCCCAGGTCAGGGAATATGCCTGAGTTCTGGGCTTAACCCCCCGTGGGGGGTATGCAGGAGGTACCGATCAATGATTCTCATCATTAATGTTTCTATCTTTTTTTCCCTCTCCCTTTCTCTCTGAAATCAATGTTTTTTAACATTAAAAAATAATAAAAAGTCATTCCCCTATAACTTTTATACCCTACTAATTTCACTTTATACTTATTCCTTTAGAAATTTATCTAGTTTTAGAGTGGAGATATATTCTCTTTTCTATGTTGAGTCAGAAAGGACATATTGATTGAGTGGTAGTGGTGGTTACTTTACATATTGAAACAAGAAACTTGAACTCTTTTACAGTATTCTTCCTACTTAATCTTTTAAAATTATTTTGATTTGTGTTTTTGCAAATAGGTATGAGTATTCTCCAAGGAAAGGATGACATATTTTTGGACCTGAAACAGAAATTCTGGAATACATATAAGGTAAGACAGACTTTTGAAAATGCAACCAAAATGTTTTTGTACATTTTTAACATTAAATACATTTTAATAAAAATATTATTAATTAGGGCTACAGTTAGCAACAGGATACAATATTTTAACAAATGAATCTATTAAAAAGAAGCTTTAAGAGTGCATATATAAGTGTCTCTGAATTGTATTCAGTGTTCACAATAATTCCTGATATTCTTATGTTTATTCTTATTATTGATTATAATTTAGTGAATCTCAGAATCAAAAAGTTTATTGCAAAAAAGGCTAGAATATGAATGGAATCATTCCCACATTCAGAGTCGAGGTTTCCATTCTGCTGAGTCTCTGTGAAAGGAACCTTATTAACATTACAAAGTATTTACAGAGAAAGATGGTACTCCCCAGGGTCATGTCTAGACTTGAAGCAAGTCACTTGTTGTACTGTTTGCTCAATACAACATACACAGTCCAGTCTGACAAATATTTATTAATTAATTCAGTGAAGATTTGTGGTTTTCTTCTGTTTTATTTTGGAAAAAGGAACAAGTTTTCCCATGATGCCATAGAGCTTATAGAAATATATACATCAAAGCTTTATAAAATGAGTGAGTAAGCAGAATTATGAAAGAAAGGGGCTGTGGGCAGGGATTTGTGGGTGTTTCAGATTCTCCTCCCTTAATGAAGACATATGGGTTATCTTTGTTGCATGTTGAATGCCATGCTAAGGATCTTGAACTCCAGTAATAGTAGTGGCAAGAGAAACTAAACACAGGGGCTGTTGTAACCAAGTTCACATGAGAAATAATGAAGGAGTAGGAATAGGAATGATTTGAGAAATATTTAGGAGGCAAAATTGGTAGATCTGGGTGATTGGAAATTGGGGTTATGGGTAAGGACACATCTAGGATGACCCACAGGTTGTGACTTAAGTAACTTGAGATAGGACATCGAGGACAGAGATTCAATTTGAGAAACAAGATAGTTGAGTTCAGTATGGGAAATGTTGAATTCCAGATGCTTTTAGGATATTCAGAGGGAGATGTCCAGATGCACAGAGAACTCTAGGCTTTTTTAAAAAATATATATTTTATTCATTTTTTTACAGAAAGGAAGGGAAAGGGATAGAAAGTTAGAAACTTCGATCAGAGAGAGATATCGATCAGTCACCTCCTGCATGTCCCCTACTGGGGATGTGCCCACAACCAAGATACATGCCCTTGACCGGAATCGAACCCAGGACCCCTCACTCCACAGGCCAACGCTCTATCCACTGAGCCAAACCGGTTTCGGCAAAACTAGGCTTTTGATAGGAGTTTGACCAATGAAAGTAAGAGCACAGAAGAAAAGAAGCCTGTCACAAAAGACTCTAATAGCCCAAGGGATGTGTGAGAGGAGAATTGGTTCTTTGTTGCTAAGGAATTATCCTCCTGTCCAATCCATGTTCTTCTGATGAAGGTGGGAAGGACATCTCTAGTTTATTTGTTGTTTGCATGTAAGTAGTACTTGAGCTTTTTGTTTTTTTTGTGTGTGTTTTCTTTTTCTTTTCTTTTTTTTATTTTTTGCACAGATGGCATGCAATTTCTGTCTCCTTTTACCACCTGCAACATGACAGTTCAGATATATTATCTCTTAGAAATGTATTGGATAATACATTCTCCTCTCTTATGTAGTTTAAAAAAGCTTTAATATGGAAATAATTTTAGACTTCAGAAAAGTAATAAGAACAATTCAAATAACACCTATATGGGTGGCCTGAATGGTGGGCCCAGTCACATCTGGGGGGCTCAGTCTCCTTGAAGAGAGAGCTGCCCAGTTCCAGTCACTGGAGTCTCTGGTCCTCCTTTGACAGCTTACCCCAGAAGTTCTACCAGTGGCACCAACAGACCTGTGGAATCTACAGTGCACCTTGTCCAGACCTGGACTCCCTGGACTTTGGCTGGCCCTTTCCTGGCTTTTCTCTGGAATCTCGTATGAGTCTGAAAGCAGCTACTGTGTGCTGACACCAACACCATGCCAAAGCTGAGGGTATGGAAATGAACTTGAACTCCTGCCTAGCAGCAGTTCACCATCTGGAGGAAGAGATCTGCCTATAAAAAGAGAGGCTGGCCCTCAAATATTTGGTGGGAAGTTAACACCACCTTTGTTTGCTCTAACCCTGTGCCAAACACTCAAAGCAGACATGAGAGGCCAACCCAGGTGTCCAGGAAATTGCCCTCTGAGAGGTGGTTCTGTCCAGACACGGGCTCCTGGCCCAGCCTCATCTCATGCCTCTCTCTTTCCACTCTGTACCTCAACCATTCTTGAATTTTTTCAGTTCCTGGAACATGGAAGCCTCTTCCCACCCCAGCCTTTCCCAGACTCACACCTCCCCTTCCTTTGGACCTCAGCTTACACATTATTTCCTAAGGAAGCCTTTTCTGACTACTTATGCCCATTATAAAGTCTCCTAACCCTTGGAATTGCCCTCTACCCAAGTTCACCTATTAACATTTTGCCCTATTTATTATTTGCTTGCTCTATCTATCCATTTGTTTATCTTTCTATCTAATATGTTTTTCTGAATCATTTGAGTTCGTTACACATAGAATTACCATTTACCCCTAAATACTCAATATCTATTTTCTAAGAATAAAGATATTCTCACATAGCCATAGCATTGTTATCAACTTCAATAAATTTAACAATGACAATAATCTTTTTATATCTTCTATCATCCATATTCTATTTTTGTCCATTGACCATCTAATGTCCTGTATAGCATTTCTTTTCCTTCCAGAACAGGATTTAGTCTAGGATCAGGTAATGCATTTAGTTCCTATATCTTTTTTTTAAATAATATGTTTTATTAATTTTTTTACAGAGAGGAAGGGAGAGGGATAGAGAGTCAGAAAAATCGATTAGAGAGAGACATTGATCAGCCGCCTCCTGCACTCCCCCTACAGGGGATGTGCCTGCAACCAAGGTACAAGTACATGATGCCCTTGACAGGATTCGAACCTGGGACCTTTCAGTCCGCAGGCCGACGCTCTCTCTCCACTGAGCCAAACCGGTTTCGGCCCTATGTCTTTTTAGTTCACATTAATTTGTAACATTTTCTTAGCCCTTTTAAATCTATTGCAACACTGATATCTTTGAAGAATATAGTCCTCTCTTTAAAACACACACATAAAGCATTTGCTTTTGTGGGTGGGGGATTGTCTGTTGTTTCCTCATGATTAGATGAAGGTGATACATTCCTGGCTGGAACATTCCATCTGTGGTGATGTGTCCTCCTCAAGGTTATCACATCAGAAGGTGCACTATATCCTTCTGTCTCTGGTTGGAGGTGTGAAGGTGTCTTATTTTTCCACTGTCTACTCACTGTTTTTCCCGTTGAAGTTAATAGGCAATCTGTAGGGAGGTACCTTAAGACCATGCAAATAAGTACCCTGTTCTCCATCAGAATATTCCACCCCACCCCCAGATTTGGCACCCCAATTCTGCCTGAACCAGTTTTTGCTGTTGTGATGGTTGCCAAATGAGTTTCCAACTCCAGCACTGGTTCCACATTTACCAGGTGGCATTCAGTGATGTGTAAACAAATGCCTGCTCTTGTATTCCAGTTATTTATTCTTTTCTCAATTATCAGCATGGACTCAGGGATTCTCATGTTTTCAATGGCTTATAATTCATTACTGTGTGTAATTATCTTTGGTGCTTGGGTGTCCAGGATTTGGCCAGGGAGAGTCCCTTCAAGCTGGCTCCTATATTCTAATGGCATCCACTGTTTGTTTTTGAAAATTAATTTTAGCCGAAACTGGTTTGGCTCAGTGGATAGAGTGTCAGCCTGCGGACTGAAAGGTCCCAGGTTCTATTCTGGTCAAGGGCATGTACCTTGGTTGTGGGCACATCCCCAGTAGGGGGCGTGCAGGAGGCAGCTGATCGATGTTTCTAACTCTCTATCCCTCTCCCTTCCTCTCTGTAAAAAATCAATAAAATATATTAAAAATAAATAAAATATATGTAAAAATTAATTTTAGAGCAAGAAAGGGGGAGATGGGGGAGGGGAGAGGGAGAGGAAGAGGGAGAGAAATAAAGAGGGAGGGAGGGGGGTAGAGAAAGAGAGGGAGAGAGAGAGAGAGAGAGAGAGAAATATCCATGTGAGAGAAACATTGATTGGTTATCTCCTGGACATGTCCTGACTGGGGATCAAGCCCGAAACCTAGGTATATGCCCTGATTGGGAATCGAATCCTCAACTTTTTGGTGTTTGGAACCATGCTCCAACCAACTGAGTCACCTGGCCAGGGTCTCCCATTTTTTAAATAAAAAAAATCACTTCCTTATTTTCATAAAAAGATATCCCTGGTTTATCTTATATCTTTACTTGCCCTGCCCCAGCCATTTCTTTGAGGAGTCCTTTTCTCTTTTAGTGGGGAATGGGAGACCAGGTTCTGTGCAATGCAATATAGGTGATGTTTGTTCCAGAAGACAAATATTGCCATAAGAAGTAAAGCCATATTTGGATGAGTTTACTCTTCTGATCCTTTTTGCTAAAATAGTAAATTCTACAATGAGTATATATTTTAAACAGCTTTCATTGAAATGGTTTATTGTAGAAACTTGAGGAAATATTAGTAAAAATTAGTAAAATAAAAAAGAAAGTAATATCACCTTTATATTACTAGTGTAATACTACTTTTAAGGACTGTTTTTTAAAACTTCTTTTTATTTAGATATAATTTACATACCAAGATTTGTAGCTTTGAAAAAAATTCATAACAATGACCATTTTTGTCAGAATGTACAGGTTAAAGCCTGTTAAAATAAACTTATTTTAAAATATTTTGTAAAAAACAATATCAGCCAAACTTATTCTATAGCATGAAATAGTAAAATATGTTATTAACAAATTATCTCATAAAGAATGGAATTGGTATACTTTCAAAAATTTATTGATGATTCTTTTATAAATATGTTACTTTATCATTTGCTTGGGCTAACAGGAAAATTGCAATATATAAATATGTGTTGTTATTTTGAAAGCAGCTGCCTAACAGAGTTGATAATGATTCTGATAGACTTCTCATTCTGGATGTGTGAATATAACTAGTATAAATGTCTTGTACTAAACAGTTTTTTCCACAATTCCCCACTTTCTTAAATGCCAAGGACCTTAAATAGCCTAATTTAATCGGCTTAGTCTGAAATAAAATACCACCTCTGAATACTATCTGCCTCCTATTTTTTAATCTTTTATGGAACGAACTGTGATTAAAAGGCATTCTAATTTATATATTTTTAAATTCCAGAGTGGTTTGATGTTCTGGCCTTTTGTACAGGTGAGTTTTTTTTAGTTCTTTGAATTCTTACAAGTTTATTTAAACCAAAGTGATGACATATGCCTGGGAGCAAGATCTCAAATGTTCCCTCTACAGGTGAGTTTTAAGCCACTCAGAATTCTCACTCCTGGCTTTGGTTTATACAGTCCTAACATTCTCTTTCTGTTCCAGCTCACCAACTTCAGCCTTGTTCCTATTCAGTGGAGAACGGCTTACACTGGACTCTATGGCTTTCTGTGGGCCACCTTCCTTTGCTATTCACAACAGAGTGGCGATGGCACATTGACGTCAGTTTTCACATTCCTTCATCGAAAAGCCAGCGAATTTGAAAAGCCCCCAGAGAAATAAGGAGTCAAAGATTCCTTGAAAGTGACAATATTTTTCTTTAAATGCAGTGAGTTGCCTACTGATAAAATATTCTATTTACCTGCGGTATGTGCTCCATTTGGAAGAATTACTATTCCTAGACCCACTTGTTTCCTAATTACCAATAAGCACTTTAAATTTTATTCAAACCTTTTTTTCCTCATTCTAGCCTGAAAGTATTACTTCTCTAATATTTTTACTTCTTCAGTACTTTGGTAAATACCAATATCAGTGGCAAAATGACATTTAATCACAGTTACTATTTCTATTCTAATATTTTAATGCCATTAATTATATTTAATGCATTTAATTATTAATGCCATTTAAGGAGCCTGTTTTGATTGTATACAACTCTTTTCTAACATCTCAGGTTATTCATAAACACTTTTGGATCTTATTATCTTTTATACCAAAAGTAGTTCTTAATAGTACATTTCTTTTTATATGGAACTCAATCAAGGTCAAGATTGAGTAACCAGACTTCCTCCCACCCCAATACTATCTAATCATTTTTTTTGCTGATACTATAGTTCTATAAGTATATTTTAAATAAAAAAAATAGTGTATGGTTGGTGTGTCTGTATAGAATATAGTTCATTGGCATTTTCTATTTTTATAATTTCTAACTTAATAAGATCTTATTAAGATCATATTCAGTACCCCATATGAAATTTGACTTCTTTAAGAGAAATATACTGAGTGAAGTTTCTGGGGGAAAAAGAAAAAGAATAGCTTTTCATTCTTTGTAAGGAAGAACTCTATTTCATAGGTTTTTAGGAAAAAGTTACCCCAAATTTCATGCTATTATATTTTTTAAATTTAATGTTTTAAACTAAACTTTTATAGTTAATCTTTAAGGTATATAAGAGAAACTTGACTCAGTCTTTCAGATTTACTTTGTCTCAGCTCAAAACAAGTGGGTTTAAAATTATATGAAAATCTCAAGAAGTTTCAGCAAA
This sequence comes from Lasiurus borealis, assembly GCA_004026805.1. NCBI lineage: Eukaryota > Metazoa > Chordata > Mammalia > Chiroptera > Vespertilionidae > Lasiurus > Lasiurus borealis. Next base: position 5,858 of record PVJN01037659.1, on the reverse strand, counting down.
TTTCATCCAAGAACTGAACCTCAATTCTGTTGCTTCCAATGGAGTATTGCACAAATTTAAGATGTGAAGCACTAAAATGTTAATAAATTTATCTTGAGAATTTATATTTAAGATTAATTTATTGATATATACTTAAAATTTTGAGCATATCATTTGTAATATAAATCTATGTCATAACTTTTAGGTGTATAATTATTTTATTTTACATTATTGGGACAACGAAAGGAAATTTCTAGGTAGTTTAATTAAAATAACATGGATGGATCTTGAGAATACTATGCTAAATGAAATAAGTCAGTCAGAAAAAGCTAAGAACCATATTATTGCATTCATATGTGGAATATAAAACTGAATCTCATTGAAACAAACAATAGTATGGTGGTTATCAGAGGGAAGAGGTGAGGTAAAGGGAGCAAATATATGGTGATGGAAGGTGATTTAACTTTGGGTGGTGGGCATACCAGTATATCTGTACAATATACTAGTACAGATCATGTATCATAGAAATGTACACTTGAGACCTATATGATCTTATTAACCAATGTCACCCCAATAATTTTTTAATTTAATAAATCTTTATTGTTCATATTATTACAATTGTTCCACTTTATTCCCCCATAGCTTCCCTCCACCCAGTTCTCACCCCAACCTCTGTCCTAACCTCCTTCCCCAACTGTCCTCATCCACAGGTATACGATATTTGTCCAGTCTCTTCCCACACACATCACATCCCTTTCCCCCTGAGAATTGTCAATCCACTCCCTTTCTATGCCCCTGATTCTATTATATTCACCAGTTTATTCTGTTCATCAGATTTTTTATTCACTTGATTTTTAGATTCACTTGTTGATAGACATGTATTAGTTGTTCATAATTTTTATCTTTACCTTTGTCTTCTTCTTCCTCTTCTTAAAGAATACCTTTCAGCATTTCATATAATACTAGTTTGGTGTTGATAAACTCCTGTAGCTTTTACTTATCTGTGAAGCTGTTTATGTGCCCTTCAATTCTAAATGGTAGCTTTGTTGGGTATAATAATCTTGGTTGTAGGTTCTTGCTATTCATCACTTGGAATATTTTTTGCCACTCACTTCTGGCCTGCATAGTTTTTGTTGAGAAATCAGCTGACAGTCGTATGGGTACTCCCTTGTAGATAACTAACTGTTTTTCTCTTGTTGCTTTTAATATTCTCTCTTTTTCTTTTGCTCTTGGTATTTTAATTATGATGTGTCTTGGTGTAGTCCTGTTTGGATTCCTTTTATATGGGGTTCTGTGTGCTTCCTGGACTTGTAAGTCTATTTCTTTCACCAGGTGGGGGAAGTTTTCAGTCATTATTTCTTCAAATAGGTTTTCAGTATCTTGCTCTCTCTCTTCTTCTGGCACCCCATAATTCTGATGTTGGTATGCTTGAGGTTGTCCCAGAGGCTCCTTACACTGGATTCTTTTTTTTTTTTTTTTTGCTTTTCTGGCTGAGTGTTTTTTGCTTCTTTGTATTTCAAATCTTTGACTTGATTCTTACGGTCCTCTAGTCTGCTGTTAGGTCTCTGTATAATATATATTTTTTATTTCAGTGTATGTTTAATGTCTAGTTGGTCCTTTTTCATCTCCTCTTGGGTCTTGCTAAATTTATCCATTTTTTTCTAGGAAATTCTTGAAAAACCTTATAACCTTGGTTTTGAACTCTTTCCAGTCATTGGCTTTCCTCCATTTCTTTCATTTGTGATCTGTTTCTTTGTCTCTGCATTTTTGCTGCTTCCTGGGTTGGTAGGGTAGCTTTTTTTGGTAGATGTCCTATAGGTCACAGTGGCTCAGCCTCCCCAGTTACCTGAGGTGGACTCTCTTGGTGCATCCCTTTGTGGACTGTGTAATCAGCCTTATAGTTAAGTCTTGATTGTTGTTGGTATCACTGGGAGGAATTGACCTTCAGGCCAATTGGCTGTGAGGACCAGCTGTGTCTATGCTGAGAGAACTTCTGTGCTGGAGACACCCTTATGAGGCAAGACTTGCAAAATTGCAAAAGTCTTTGTGCTCAACTTGGATGGAGCGGAGTTTCAGGGCGGAGCAGACAGCTTTGGTTTCCCTGTCAGCCCTGCCCTGTGGGGCCCCTGGTTCTCAGTGTCCCTTGGTAATCACTGCAAGAACCTCTGAGAGAAAGCCGTCCTTGAGTTTCTACTGCTGCCAGTCAGTCCAGTTTCTCCCTGAATGAGTCTGAGTTCCCAGAAACTCACCCGGAACTTGCATTCCAGAGCTTCTGCCTCCCTCCTGCTTTAGAAAGCCAGCTGCCCCTGCATTAAGCAGTCAGTCCTCTCTGCGTGTGTGTGTGCATCTCCAGACCTCTGCCTTCCGCACAGCTCCCGAGTCTCAGTTTGCTTTCTCTTTTCCTGACAGTCCAGATTCTCCCCAAATGAGTCTGGTTTCCCAGAGTCTCGCCTGGAACTGGAGTTCAGTGTAGTCTGGGGCTTCCAACTCCCTCCTGCTTTAGAAAGCCAGCTGCACATTCAGCCACCTGTGCACTTAGCCGCCCATCCTCTTCACATGCATTTCTGTACCTCAGCCTTTTGCAGCTCCTCTAATTCTCAATGTGCTTTCCTCTTTCCTTCTAGTTGTACAATTTCCTCTCAGCCAGCTTTTCTGTGGTTCTGGATGGTGTTTGTTTTGTCCTTTAGGTGCAGTTTTTATATTGTTGTGTGAGGCAGCAGTTTAGGTGTTTACCTATGCCACCATCTTGGTTTCTCCCCCACCCCAATAAATTTAATAAATAATAAAATAATTTATTATTTGCATTGTTTTAAAAGTAGCTAATACCACAGAAAAGTTATTTCACAATGTATAAGGCAAATTGGTCACTAAAAAGTATATCTAGAGTAACTATCACAAGTACTACCTGTAATCTTTTAGCTGAGCTTCAGCATTATTTTATGATGGAAAAATAATGTTTGCATTTTGTACAAAAGCAATTGGGAAAACAGACCTTATTTATACTGTTAAGGAGAAATGAGTTTTTTATTCATAAAAGTATGATAATCTGTACTCAATAATGTGTTAACCTGTAATATAGAAAATATATAGCATGGCTTCTCTAAATTTTTGCAGATAATACACTTTCATTTTTAAAAAAAATATATTTTTTTATTTATTTCAGAGAGGATGGGAGAGGGAGAGAAATAGAAACATCATTGATTAGAGAGAATCACTGATTGGCTGCCTCCTGCACGCCACACTCTGGGGATTGAGCCTGCAACCTATGCATGTACCCTGATTGGGAATTGAACCCTGACCTCCTGGTTGGTCGACACTCAATCACTGAGCCACTACAGTTGGGCCACTTTCAGTTTTTAATGCAAATAATACAATGTTTGTCTGTTTTAAAATGCTGCCAATCTTGGTAAAACACATTCTAGACTTTCTAGTGTTTAGAACCAGGCAGGTGGCCTCCCCCTCTTCCTCCAGATTACCCTTTTCCATAGATTTCTTTAATGTGTGTTGCCTACTATGTTTTGGTTCTATGTTTGCTCAGGCAAAGGCAAAACCCATAATTCCTTTCTCTTAATGGAGTTGAGATAGACTGGATTTTCAAAGCAACTTTACCTCCTATGTATAGAAAACAAAAGGGAAATTTGGAGAATGTCAAAAGAATTTCTTTAAAAAAGCTTACATAATATGGATTTCTGATCCTCTCATAGTAAGTTTGAACTCAGAGATCACAAATCCTGTCCTAGGTCCAGGCATTTGGCGTATTTGTCCTGTAGCTCTAGTGGCTCCTTCCTGGTATTCTTTTCTGACTCTCTGGTGGTCACTGTATGATAATACAATTGGTCCTGCTTCTACCAAAATCAAGAGTGCCCAAGTCTCATCCTGTTGGACTGCCGGTTTCCATTTCTAGTCTTCGAGATAGGCCTCTTACGAAAGTAGTTGAAAATGATTTCTCAATTCAGGGGAGAGCTTTTCTTAAACACAAATGGATGCAACCACCCTTATAACAAAAGTTACTAAAAGGGATAAACAACAGGATGATAACTGTGTTAAAAGAAGTTTGTGATCTAATTGGGAGTAGAAGTAAAAAAAGAAAAAAAAAGATAAACTGGTTCTCAGGATGTCTAATCCAATTCATCACTAGTTGCATGAGCAGCATCAGTAACAAGTGGTCAATAGATAGCTTGAATATTACTCAGCTATTGCCACCCAGCCATAGATGAGCGGCAGAAGCAGTAGGTACTTTGAAGTCATGGTGCCCTGGATAATCTAGGAAGGCTTTATGGAAGTGATGTCTTAAAGGATGGAAAGTCACAAGAGTCTCAAGGTCTGTGAAGTGGAGGGTGATGGTAGGATCAGATGAGATGAGTTCTTGAAAGAGTCCAAAGAGAAAGAAAAGGCAGTCCAGCCAGTGTGGCTCAGTGGTTGAGCATTGACCTATGAACCAGTAGGTCAGGTTCCAATTCCCAATCAGGGCTCATGCCTGGGTTACGGGATCAATCCCTGTGTGGGGCGTGCGGGAGGCAGCCGATCAATGACTCTCTTTCATCATTGATGTTCCTCTCTCTCCCTTTCTTTTCATTCCTTTCTGAGATAAAAAATTTTTTTATATTTTTTTAAAAAAAGAAAGAAAAGTCATTTAAGCTCTAACACAGAAGGACATTTCCATTACCCGCTCCTCAACTTTGAATAATGTACATGCTTCTATCCATGGTATACTTGTAATTAATAAAGGCTAATGTCCTTTTACTATACCATAGTTGGTTTGGTGAGAGAGAATTAGACAATATGAAAGTTTGCATGTTTAAAATGTTCTAATACCAACTTGGAGTGGTATGTGAAAATATTTCCCACAAAATCTGTTCAGTAAGATGATTCAGTTTACAGAAGGGTTATTTGCTCACTATACAGTCAGCGAAATTTGGCATGTAGGGATTCCTATAAATGAAGGGTGCTTTGGGAAAACTTTATCTTATAATGTATGGATACTCTTTGGGCCACAATAGGAAAGATAGTGAATAAAAGGGATTACAGCTACTAAACAATAGTTTTACATTTCTAGTACTTCATTTATAATTTTCATTTTTAATACTTTTAAAAAATATATTTTTGATTTCAAAATGGAAGGGAGAGGGAGAGAGAGATAGAAACATCAATGATGAGAGAGAACGGCTGTCTCCTGCATGTCTTCTACTGGAGATCGAGCCCGCAACCCGGGCATGTGCCCTTGACCAGAATGGAACCCAGGAAAATTTTTATTTTTTCACAATAAAACCTATAGATAGGCTGAAACCGGTTTGGATCAGTAGATAGACTGCAGACTGAAAGGTCCCAGGTTCAATTCCAGTCAAGGGCGCGTACCTTGGTTGCAGGCACATCCCCAGTGGGGGGGAGGGGTGCAGGAGGCAGCTGATCAATGTTTCTCTCTCATCGATGTTTCTAACTCTCTATCCCTCTCTTTTCCTCTCTGTAAAAAATAAATAAAATATATATATTTAAAAACCACCTATAGATCAAGAGATTTAGTCTTGGTATTTCAGGTTGTACTTGAATAGGCCTCAAGATAAACTGTTAATCCAATTAAATGTAGATAGTCTCTTTAGTTGAGACAACTTACCCAGAACTATAATTTCTAACTCATCCATCATTGCCATATACTTTCTTTACTGTTTCTCTTCCAAGCATCGTCAGCCTTTAGGATTCATCTGGAGGTGTCCAAAAATATTTTTGCTCCATGAGCAATTTAAATTTAGTTCAGTGGAATTTTCTACAGAGTGTTTGCCAAAACAAATTGTATCCAAACAGGCTTAACAATATTTTCTGGAGGCAGCTTTCATTTGAAATTACCCTAGTAAATTCATCTTCTGAAAGTATTAGAAAGTTAA
>PVJN01037658.1:0-20786 GCA_004026805.1 Lasiurus borealis | reverse complement strand
CCCCCACCACCACCTCCCCCACCTGCAGTTATTAGGTAACAGGTATGCGCATGACGTGGTGCATAGTCTGGTGCCCCCGACGCCTGCCTGGAGTCGCACCCTTCTCCCCACTTCCAAACCCCCCCACGCCCCCCAGCTCTGGCCCGGCCTCACCTGGCGGGGCGGGGGAGGGGAGGCGGGGGTGGGCACCTGCGGGGCGGGAGACGTGGGTGGGGCCATGGGCACGGGCCCGGCTCCCGCGCGCCGCCGCTGGCAACCGCGGGCACTGCAGCCCCGCCGGGCGGTCCCGCCCCCGGACCCGGCGGGGCGGGGCGGGGCGGCGCGGCCCCGGGCGGGCGGGCGGCGGGCGGCGGGCGCTGACGCAGGCGCCTGCGTGTGGGCGGCTGGGCTGCCCGGAGCGGCTGCGTGTGTCTGTGTGTGTGTCTGTGTGTGTGCGGTTGCCGGGGCCTCCCCGGCCGCCGAAAGAGGGATTTCCTCTCCCTGTTGCCAGGGAGACAAACAGAAGCGCCACAACTCTTGGAAAGGGGGCCCCCAAGTCTCACCCCCCACACCCCCCCAACTAGACACTTCGAGGAAATGAGGCCGAGGGGGACTCCCTCTCACCCTCCTCCCCGCAGCCAGGGGCCGACCTGACACTGGGGCAGCCACCTGCCTCCGTTTGCAGAGCACCGAGGGGTGCCCTCGGCTTCAGTGTTAAAACCCCGACAACCCCTGGCAAACTGTGATAGTTGGTCTCCCTACGTGTTCTCCCAGTGTTTGTGGGGATCCCTCTTTTTAAAAAATAAAAAAATTTTAAAAAAAGGAAAGAATAGCTCAGGCTGCTGTTGCTCAGTGGTTAGAGAGTTGGCCCGTGAGTGGAAAGGTCGTGGGTTCTATTCCCGGTCAAGGGCACAGACCTGGGTTGCAGGTTCAACCCCCAGCCCTTCCCCGGATAGGATAGGGGTGCCTGCTGGAGGCAGCCAATCGGTGTATCTCTCATCCTTCTACTCTCTAAAAAAAAAAAAAAATAGCCAAGACCGGTTTGGCTCAGTGGATAGAGCGTCGGCCTGCGGACTGAAAGGTCCCAGGTTCGATTCCTGTCGGGGGCATGTACCTTGCTTGCAGGCACATCTCCAGTGCGGGGCGTGCAGGCGGCGGCTGATCGATGTCTCTCTCTCATCGATGTTTCTGACTTTCTATCCCTCTCCCTTCCTCTCTGTAAAAAATCAATAAAAATATATTTAAAAAAAATAATAATAGAAAAAATATATTCTCGGATGAAGATTAACAACAAAAATATATGAGGACATCTTTTTACAAATGTCACCCAGATAGGTGGCCGTGTGGAAACATGGGCAGGCTCCCCTGGGTTTTGGAAGGGCCTGTGCAAGTGAGGTGCTCTGACGCTCCCCCTGCATTCACCTCATGACAAATCTGCCCCCAGCCCCTGCAGGCCCCAAACCCCCAAGCTCCTCAGCGTCTCCCTGGCACTCCCGGGCCACTGTAGTCAACTGGGAAAGGAAACTCTCCCAGGATGGTGGTTGATCAGCAAATGTCCTGATGATGGGTAGAGCAAAGGACCCTTTCTGGAGAAGGTGGGGCAGGTGGATGGGATGGGCAGGGTCTCTGCCCATCAGGAGCTCCTGGAGGTAGGGCCAGGGGGATGCAGTAGGGACTGCCTTGGGCCAGCACTTCACCATTCATTGCCCAGAAGCCAGAACTTCAGAGCCAGCGGGAGTCCTAGGGCATCATGCACGCAAGCCCCTTCCTTTCTACACCTGCTTCAGTCCAGCCCCCCAGATTCCTCTGTCCCCCTATCCCTAAACCAGGCCCAGAATAGCACCCCATTAGCCATCTTTACCAAATAAGTCTAAAACTCACAAAGCGCTTTGGCCCTCCATCCCGAAGGAGCCCTTCATCACAGTGACAGGTAATAGGGAAACCCCTGGGGAGGGGCGGGGCAGTGGGAGCCTGGCTGGAGGTACAGGATGCACAGGCTGAGGGCTGGCTGCTCTCCGGCTGCCCAGGGCGGGGCCAAGGGGGCATCTGTTTCCTGTTGGCCATGCTTCTCTCCGTTCCAGCCCCAGAGGAGGTGAAAACGGTGCCGGCTTCCTGGAGCGGAGCTTCCTGGCGTGAGGACGGAGGATGGACGGGGTGCCCATCAAAACATCCTCCATCCCCTCAGCCCTCGCCCCCTGGAGCTTCAGGGAGCTGAGTCAAAGCTTAGGTGGCTTTTCCCTGAGAACATAGAGGGCAGGTCCCGAGGTCCCATGAGTGGTGATGATTTATCAAAAGTGACAGCCAGGCTGGGCTCCCTGTGGGATGGGGCCTGGGAGAAGCAGGCAACCTGTCGGGCTCAGGGGTGGGGGTCTTATTCGGACAACTTAGTGGGTCAGAGGCAGCGGACTGACCCAAAGAGCTGAGCAAACTGGCCCTGGCCAGTTGCTCAGTTGGTTAAGAGTGTCGCCCCCACGCCAATGTTGGGGGTTCAAACCCGGATCAGGGCACAGACAAGAAACAGCCAATGGGTAAATAAGGAAAACAACAAAGCAATGTTTTTCTCTCCCTCTGTCTGTCTGTCTGTCTCTCTCTCTCTCTCTCAAATTAATCAATAAAATGTGAAAAAGAGCTGAGCAAAAGGGTAAGAGGGGATGAAGAAAGAGAGTAGGTAAAGGGACATTGGGGAGAAAGTCTACCTGAGAGAGGAAGGGCTGAGTTTTGAAGGGAGGGGATTAGGAATCACATCTGGAGTCCAGGGCGGGGGGGTGGGGGCAGGGAGTGGGGACAGGGCAGAGGAGACCCAGGAATTGAGGAGAGGGGCAGCTGCCCAGGCTGACTCAGCCGGCAGCCACCGCCACAGCTCCAGCCCCAGATCCTGGTGGGGCAAATATTTACCCAGCAACGGTTGCTAAGCAGGGAAGAAGGTGGAGGGAGGCCAGTAGCCAGAAGGCCTATGAAGCTCCACCCCAGCCCTCACAAAAGACAGCTCAGAGTGATTGAGCCACACAGTTCCCTCCCCCATCCCACCAGCCCAGAAGGCTAGCTTCATCCCTCCATGCACACATATACCTTGGGGTCACCTCTACCCGCCCCCCACCCCCACCCCAACCTCAACCAGGCAACAGGCCAGAGGGCTGACTCGGGGGAATTTAATTCCTGGGCTGCTTGCTAGGCCTTTGCCCACATCAGTCCTCCAGCTGAGTGGGTAAACGGGGGACTCAGACCTTCCACATGCCCCTTTCCCACCCTGCTGTGCCGTGGGGGCTGGACAGGGAAGTGGTCCAAGGAGACGGGAGAGAGTGAGGAAAGAGATGCGGAAGGATGGAGACAAGAGGTCCAGGGGATGGAGACTGGAAGAGAGGATGAGGAAACTGAAAGGAGGGCAAGGAGGGGCCAGGCGAGGCTGTGACAGGGGCAGGTGGAGGGTGGTGGATGGGCTCGGAGAAGAGGTGTCCTCAGAGGCACTCCCTGCTCTGGCCCCTGGGCAGAGGAGGAGGGGGGAAGGGGGACAAAAGTAGGGAGGGGATGCTCAATGGGAGCCAGATGTGGCCCATGTGATGTGGGCTGTCGTTGGCATGGGCACAGCCACGGCAGGAAATGCAACTGTTGCCAGAAAAGGACTAGACAGAAGCTGGGTGGGGGGTAGGGGAAAGGCACAGCTAGTCCAAGACCCCCAAGGAAGTAGAGGGGAGTTTTGGGGGGAAGGGTAGAAAGGTTCACAGCCTGCAAGGAGGAGCCAGCTCTGGGCCAGGGCTTCCCTCTCCATCCCCTCCGCCGTCCTCAAGGTTCCCATCCTGTACCCCGGCTGGGACTCTGTCCGTATGCAGAAGGACGCCCCTTCCCAGGGCCCCAGGTGTGTCCCCCCAAAACGGGAGGCACCGAGACCTCAGGATGAGGTCTTTGCGGGGCTTCTCCCGGGGTGGACAGGCTCTCACCCTCTGCCACAGGCCCTCTGGAATTGGGGTGCAGAAATGGGAGGGAAGGGCACAGAGAGGAAGCGGTGGGGGCTGAGAGGAGGTCCCTGGAGCGCAGGCTCCTGGCGCTGCTGGTGCAGGTTCTTAAAGTTTGAAGAGCTGGCCAGAGGGGCCACCCTGGAATGGGGGGCAGATGGAGGGCCGTCACCCATGAAATGCAAAGACTGAAACTCTACGCCAGGAGGGAATCCTCCAGGCCCCTACAGTAGCAGGACCTGGTCCCCCAGGGGTCAGGGGATCCCAGGAAGCAAAGCAGGCCTGAAAGGTGGGCCAGGCCGCAGCCGTGAAGGGGAGATCTCCAGACACAGCACAAGGGACCCCTGAAGAGAGCCAGGTCCACGCTGGCAACCAGAGGAGCGTTGTTTTCCAAACTCCCGTTGGAAAGTTTGAAAAATGCGCATGGAAACATGACTCACTGCCCCCTCCCCAGGGCTCCCCTTTCCTGGTTTCTGTGATTTTTCTCCCAAGAGCTAATTCAAATCACATTCTCACAGAAACCACACATAACGAGGGAGGGCAAAGAGCGGCTGGAGGAGGCACGGAGGCGCCGAGGGAGGGGCCGGAGCGGGAGAAGTGTGCTGAGCTGGCCGGCCGGCCGGGGCCGATTGTCCATTGTAGTCACCGGGTGTGTGTGTGTATGGGGTGTGTATAGGGGGGGGTCCTTTACACCTGCACCCCGGAAACTGCGGTGTGGCCACCACACCCTGGTGCCCTGTGCACTCCAGGACCAGAGAGCTCGGCTTCTGGCCTCCTCTCTTTGGAGCCACACCTGAAACCGAAGGCTGGGAGGTGGTGGAGTGGGCAGCTCCCTGAACACACCTGTCTCCATCGCTTCTTCCCCTGAAATGTATCCTGAAGCAGGAAGGGCACCTCTCTCGCTCTGGGCCGGGGAGGGTTCCACCCTGACAGGGTGCCTCTGAGCCTGTCCCAGGGATGGGAGCCTGGCACCGGGCCCAGGGCGAGTGGCCGCTCCACCCCAGAGAGCTCCCAGCAGAGCATTCCCAGGTCAGGGGTTCTCCCCGCTCCCATGCTTGGATGTCGCAGATGGAGTTCTCCCTGTCTTCCCAGCACACCCCACCCCACGCTGCTCCCCCTCCATTCCCCGTGGCCAGGGCGTCCCCAAGTCCCGTGGGTCTTCCCTCCAGAACCTGTCTCACTTCTGTGCACGGCCTCCAGCTCCCCCCATTCTGATCCCCATCTCCCCCAGCCTGGTACCTGCAGGCCGTCCCAGCTGCAGGCCGTCTCAACCCTGCCTCCGCCCTTCCCTCTGCTCTGAGCCTTCCTCCTGCCTGAACCACAGCCATCTTTCCAAAACATCGGCCTCGGCCTGTCTCCTCAAGACTTCCAGCGAAGCCTGCATCCCATTGTGTTTGGGATCCAGGACAAATTCCTGGAGAGGGCTGCCTTAGAGAGTCCTCCGTGACCCAGTTCTGCTCCACTCCAGATTCCAATAATCCCCACCTCCCTTCTTACATCTGAGGCGGTGGTCGGCAAACTCATTCCTCAGCAGAGCGGCAGCGAGCCGCAGTTTGCCGACGGCCGGTCTAAGGCGACCTGCTTGAACTTGGCACATGCTTTGCCCTCTGACCAACTCCTACTCATCCTCCAGCTGCAGGGTGTCGCCAAGATGGGGCTAGGTGTCCCTGCTCGTGACTCTGTCTGCACACCTCTGTCTTCCCCCATCCGGGGAAATCCTGGCGGGCAGCAGCTGGGGGAGGGGGCCCTCCGGGGATTCCCAGCCTCCAGCCACTTGAGCTGACCCTCTTATCAGGAACCAGCACTCTCAAAGCAGTCAATTCCCCACGCCCCCCACTCTTCCAGACCTCACCTGCCTCCCTCACCTGCCTCCCCTGCCTCCCAGGGCTCCGTGTGTCCCCTGCACCGAGGCCTCTGGCCACACACCCCTGGGACATGGTCACAACATCCGCAGCCACCGCAGTAACAGGAGCTACTGGTTAGAGAGCACTCGCTATGTGTCGGGGCCTGTTCTAGGATCTTTCCACTCATGGACTCATTTGATACCCAGCAGGAGCTTAAAAAAAAAAAAAAAAGATAAATAAAAGGCTGACGGGAGCACTGGACTTGCCTGATGGTTCCAGAGAAATCTCCCCCAGAGATTATAACTCAGTAGTCACCGTGTGCAGAGGAGATAGGGGATAGGCTAGGCCCTTAATAACTGTTTATGGAGGAAAGGGATACTGTAATTGCCTGCCTTTATAGAGGTGCTATCAGGAAGCATCATCTCCAGGCAGCCCTGGGAGGGGGGCGCCCTGGGACTCCGTCCAGGTAAGTGGGAGGGACCTGCTTCCGGCCACACAGGTGGTAACCAGCTCTCAATCAAACTGCAGCGCCTCCAGGGCGGGGCAGAGTCCAACGTGACTCAGGACAGGGAGCCACCGAGTCAGTTGTTGGAGAGTTTTCAGGGGTCAGGGCCGGGGGGGGACCTTGGAGACCACACATCCAGGGGTCTCAACCCTCCCTGGGTATCAACATGGCGTCAGGAAGGGGGCTTTCAAAACTGCTAATGCCCAAAGAAAAAAACAAAAACAAAAACTGAGCCAAAACCGGTGTGGCTCAGTGGACAGAGCATTGGCCTGCGGACTGAAGGGTCCTGTGTTCGATTCCGGTCAAGCACATGTGCCTTGGTTGCTGGCACATCCCCATTGGGGAGCGTGCAGGAGGCGGCTGATTGATGTCTCTCTCTCATCTATGTTTCTCTCTATCCCTCTCCCTTGCTCTCTGTAAAAAATCAATAAAAAATATATTTTTCTAAAAAATTAAAAACAAAACCTGATCATGCCCAAAGTCTCCGATATCTTGAACCCTAAATTGGTCTGGGGTGGGACCTGCACATTTTTCAGCAAACACCTCTCCACTCTGTCACTGTGCAGATAAAGAAACTGAGGTTTGGAGTGGGAATTATAAAAACAGCTAATAGGTACTGAGTACTTACTATGCCAGAAACTGTTCTAAATAGTGCAGGTGCATTAGCCACCTGACCCTCACTATAACCCTGTAGAGAAGGGACAGTTTTTTGTTTGTTAATCCTCACTGGAGGGTATTTTTTCCCCCATTGCTTTTCAGAGAGAGAGAGAGTGAGAGAGTGGAAGGGAAGGGGGATGGAGAGAAAGAGAGAGATCAATATGAGAGAGACACATTGATTGGTTGCCTCCCACAAGTGCCTCCCTAGATCAGACCAGGGATCGAGCCTAAGCCTGCAACCCAAGTACATGACCTTGATGGGGAATCAAACCCACAACCCTTCGGTGCCCAGGCCAACACTCTAGCCACATAGCCACTCGGGCCAGGGCAGAAGCGGCTGATATTTATATATTATGTATTGATTTTAGAGAAAGAGGTGTGTGTGTGGTGGGGGGAGAGTAAGGGGAGAGAAACAGCCATTTGTGTTACTCATTTATGCATTCATTGGTTGACTCTTGTATGTACCTGGCCAGGATTGAACCCGCAACCTTGGTGTGCTGGGACGATGCTCTAATCAACTGAGCTACCCGGCCAGGGTGAAGGGACTGTCATTCCACTAGTAGTCCAGCTTTGCAGTAAGAAAACAAAGCACAATGGTTCCAAGGTCACACAACCAAAAAGTGGTAGAACTGGCTTTGAAGTGCACACTCTCAACCTTGACCCCACAACGGTCAACTCCAAAGTTGCAAGTGCCAGGCCTCGCTCCCACAAGCCTGGCCAGAAACCTCGGGAAGCCGGCGAGAGTGGGTAAACTGAGGTCAGAAAAGCTACCATCCAGCTGGAGGCCTGGAGGCTCCTGAGGGGCTGAGTGAGGTGGGGCTCGGCCGCCCTTTACCTGCCTCCTCCCCCCACCCTCCTGATGGGGAGCCCTGACCAGCCCAACTGAGCGGTCACCCTCCCTCTGCTAACTGATGCAGCCTCCTAATTGCTGATCACAAGGAGCCAATTAAGTCCAATTAGAGAGGGAGAGCTAATTAGTGTGCAGCTTCCCTGGCCTCTAGGCACCCCCTCCCCTTTTCCAAGAAGCTGCTGCCTAGTCTGGATGACTCCCGCAAGGCCCCCCCCCATCCCAGGGAAGAGAAGGGCTGCGTGTGTTAAGCATGTCAGTTCACATTCTTTCCTTGCTCTCCCAGGGGTCAAGGGTCAAGCCCTTGGGTTTGTCCCCACCTCTGCACCAGAAGGCAGCTCTGTCTCGCTAGACAAGGACATTCACGTCAATCCATAATTTGCAAGTCTCATCTCCCCCGCCCCCCACAACCCTGAAGGGAGGGGTACCCCTCATTACCACTGGGGCTCAGAGAGGGTAAGTATGGGCCCAAACCACCCAGTCCGCTCGGACCCCAGATCTCGTACACCTGACGTGCTGATGTGATCAGTCTTTCCGATGATCTCACCTCCATTATCCCTGACGTGACCTGGCAGAGAGGTGGAGCAGGAATCGCCTGCCTTCTTCCCACGGCTGCTACACTCTGCAAGGTGAGCCCGTCTCCTCTGTTGCCTCCCTCTGTGCATCTGACTGTCTGTGCCTAACCCCCCAGTGCCAAACCCAAGAGTCAGGAGACAAGGGACCTAGTTTCCGCTTCCACGAACTCACCCTGTCCCTTTGGAGACATTGTCTTCCTCCTCTGGGCCTCGGTGTCCTGACCTATCAGACGAGGAGAGTAAACCGGAAGAGTTCCAAGGCCCTTCCACCCTTCATCCCTCCGCGGCAGGGAAGAGGTGGTAAGGGGCAGGGCTTCCCTCTTGCAGGCCATCAAGGTCAGGGGTGGGATGGGGATACCCCTTTCATACTGAAATTGTGGGGCCCCCACAGCTAAACAAGAAGGACACCACTGTCCTGATGGCAACTGGAGGAGGCCGGGAACCCCCAGACTTTAGAAGAGACTGTGCTCTAATCAACTGAGCTGCTCAGCCATTGTCCCCCACACTGTGTCTGGTTCCTCACCACTGGGGGTAGGGTAGAGCAGACATGATGATCACAGAACTATCTTCCTCCCTCTCTCTCTCTCTTTCTCTCTCTCTCCCCTTCCACTAGGGCCAGAACTGGAGGAGACACTTTGGCGAATGGTTATAGTGTCAGCCAATGCACTGGGTCTCAGGTTCAATTCCCAGTCAAGAACAGCATGTACCTTGAGTGTGTACTTCAAAGCCAGCTCTACCACTTATTGGTCGTGGGACCTTGGACCCAGTATGGGTTGCAGGTAGGATCCTCAGCCCCGTCGGCGTGTGTGGGAGGCAACCAACTGATGTGTTTCTCTCATAACAATGTTTCTCTCTCTCTCTCTCTCTCTCTCTCTCTCTCTCTCTCTCTCTCTCTCTCCCCTTCCTCCTTCCTTCCCTTCCTCTCTCTCTAAAAATCAATAGGAAAAATATATCCTTGAGTAGTAAGGATTAACCACACACACACACACACACACACACACACACAGAACCGGAAGAGAGTGAGGGGGCGTGGACCCCATTTCTGCCCCACATCCGGCCGTCCGTTTTGCCAGGCTCCCTCCCTATCAGTGTTGGGCTCACAGGGCAGTCCAGGAAGTGGAGGCTGGGGAGATGGAGGACCGCTTCCCATCTCCTCCAGAGTCTGAGCCACAATCTAACTTCCCTGCTCCTGTTCTTACTCTCCGGCTTCCTGGGTCTTCCCAAGCATGGGTAGAGTCTCCTGGCTCTGCCTCTCAGGTCCTGTCCTACCTCTGTCATCTGGGCCAGGGTAACGGTTTCCTCTTCTATAAAATGGGTGAGCCCGCCAGCACGGCTCAGTGACCGTCCATCTATGAACCAGGTCAGGGTTTGATTCCCGATCAGGGCACATGCCTGGGTTTCGGGCTCGATCCCTAGTGGGGGATGTGCAGGAGGTGGCTGATCAATGATTCTTCCTCATCATTGTTGTTTCTATCTTTCTCTCCCTCTCTCTTATCTTCTGAAATCAATAAAAATATTTTTTAGCCCTGGCTGGTTTGGCTCAGTGGATAGAGCATTGGCCTGGAGACTGAAGGGCACATGCCTGAGTTTCTGGATCCAGTAGGGAGCGTGCAGGAGGCGACCAATCAATGATTCTGTTTCTTTTTAAAAAACATATTTTATTGATTTTGTTTACAGAGAGGGAGAGAGATAGTTAGAAACATTGATCAGCTGCCTCCTGCACACCCCCCACTGGGGATGTGCCCACAACCAAGGTACATGCCCCTGACTGGAATCAAACCTGGGACCTTTCCGTCTGTAGGCTGATGTTCTATCCACTGAGTCAAACCGGTTTCGGCTTTTTTTTTAATATATAATATATTTTATTGATTTTTTTCAATGATTCTCTTTCATCATTGATGTTTCCATCTCTGCCTCTCCCTTCCTCTGAAAGCAATAAAAATATTTTTTAAATATATTTTTTATTAATTTTTTACAGAGAGGAAGGGAGACAGACAGAAAGTCAGAAACATCGATGAGAGAGAGACACCGATCAGCTGCCTCCCGCACGCCCCACAGTGGAGACGTGCCCGTAAGCAAGGCACATGCCCCCAACAGGAACCGAACCTGGGACCCCCCAGTCCGCAAGCCGATGCTCCATCCCTGAGCCAAACCGGTCTCGGCTAAAAATATTTTTTATTTTTAATATATTTTATTGATTTTTTACAAAGGAAGGGAGAGGGAGAGTCAGAAACACTGATTGAGAGACATCGATCAGCCGCCTCCTACACGCCCCCTACTGGGGATATGCCCGCAACCGGGATACATGCCCTTGACGGGAATGTAACCTGGGACCTTTCAGTCCGCAGGCCAACACTTTATCCACTGAGCCAAACTGGTTTCGGCTAAAAATGTATTTTAAAATATACATATATATTTTAAAGTTTTTATTTTTATTTTTTGCATTGGAAATCGCTTTTTTAATTTATTTTTTTGCCTGTCTGAGTGTTCTTTTTTTTTTTTTTTAAGTTTTTAAAAAGAGGTAGCAGTAACCCCACAAGGCCGTTGTTAGCAAGAAGTGAGATGTGCAGCGAGAGCCGAGAACCCTGCAGAGCACAGGCCTGCGGGCTGAGGTTGGAGGAGCGCGTGCTGAGCACCGCGAGGAGCCGCAGGGCATCCGGTCCCCAGCACCCAGTCCGTCCACAGCCTTCCCTTTCCTGTGGTGAATCACGGTTTCACAGGCCCTGGGTACTCAGGAGTCCCCCGCTTGCCACAAAACACGACGATTGTCATAGAAACCGGGCCTCCCCTTCCCTTCCCGCTGACTGATTTCACCACATCGCCCCCCCTATGCGGCTGGGTCTGCTTCCTAGATCTCAGCTTCTGACTCATGGATGGAACCGCCTCTCATTTCAGGTCCCCAAGATACTGCCACCTACCCCCCCCCCGACACTCCAGGGTCTGGGCCTCAGCCCCTCAAGCCAGGGGCCCCCTACTCCCTTCCCTGCCGAGTTAGCTGGGCACCCCCCTAGGAAATCGCTTTATTTTTATTTTTTTATCTGTCTGAGTTTTCTTTTTTTTTTTTTTAAGTTTTTAAAAAGAGGTAACAGTAACCCCACAAGGCCGTTGTTAGCAATAAGTCAGATGTGCACCTGTTCCTGAGCGGTGAGCATGCATCTCCCCCGCTGCCTGGGGCCTGGCCCAGCCGGTGCCTCGGCTCTGAGATGTGAGACCCGCCAGGGCAAGGGAGGTGGCCACTGGCTGAGACCGACAGGCACTGGCGCCACCTGCTGTCCTGGGGGAGCCAGCCCCACCCTCTCCTTCATGGGTGGCTGTGCCCGGGCTTGTCCTGAGTGGCAGCCGCAGCTCTGGGCTCCCTGTCCTCTCCCTCCCTGGGGAAGGCGGTCATCCACGCCTCTTGTTCCTCCATCCACTCACCGGTGTTTCCCATCCGGGTGCCAAAATGAGTCCCCTCCTCCTGAAACAAGCCTTCAATGACGCAGCTCAGGATGCCCGGGGTGGGGGGCAGAGACCAGACACTGAACCCAGCCCATGGTTTTGGAGCAGGGATGGGGAAGGGCTGGCTAAGTCCTAAATAATAAAAACATTTATTATTAAGCACTTTCTGGGTACTTCACTTACTTATTTTTAAATATATTTTACTGATTTTTTTTTTACAGAGTGGAAGGGAGAGGGAGAGAGTTAGAAACATCGATCAGCCGCCTCTTGCACACTCCTTACTGGGGATGTGCCCACAACCAAGACACATGCCCTTGACCGGAATCGAACCTGGGACCCTTCAGTCTGCAGGCCGACGCTCTATCCACGGAGCCACACCGGTGTCGGCACTTCCTGTGTACTGTAGATGTTACGTCAGTCCTTCACGTGCCTCTTTCCGCTAATCACACAGCAATCCCATGAGGTCATGGCTCCTATTATCTTGGTGTCATTAATGGGGAAACAGGTTCAGGACATTCATTTCCCCAGGGGGTGCCACTCGCCTGCAGCCGGTGTGGGTTCGGAGGACACCCAGGCCGCTGCAGCCAGCGAAAAGGCCTGTTCCCGGCTGAGCAAACTGCAGCCTTGGGAGCCTTTGGCCAGGTGGACAGGAGAGAGAGGGGCCGGGGAGGCTGAGAAGGAGCACCCAGGGAGATAGAGGAGAAATGCCAGGGAGGGAAGTTTGGAGCAGGAGGGAGGGACCAGCAGGGTCAGAGGTCAAGTAAGATAAAAACTGAGACTGGACATGCTGGGAAGAACCTTGGTCAGTGTGGGAAGGAGAGGCCCAGAAACACCAGGAGGAGGGAAGCCCTCTGCGCAGGTCTGATGTCAGGGCTTGGACCAACCAACAGGCCTTTAGTCATCGGCCAAGGCTGCCTGCCTGAAAGAGACATGTAGTGTTACCCATCTAGAAGCGCCTGGAAGTACTTCTAGGAAACTGGCACTCAGGGGCACCGGGCACTAGACGGCCTGGCAGGCAGTGTCCCTCCTCTCTCTAGCACCTGGCCAGAACGCGCACACAGCAGGAGCTCCGTGACGGTGCGAAGTCACCGGGAGGACTTCTGATGGTGACGCCGAAGGGCTCTCCCAGCATGCGACCCCTTCCCTGAATCACGGCTGGGAGAGGGAGTCCTGCACAGAGTGTGCCTTCGAGAGGGCAAAAGCGTGTGTGTGCGCAGGCCAGCTGCTCCTGCCAGACCCCAGGCCTCTGCAGGTGCTCCTGCCTCTGCCACGAACCCTCTCGGCTCCACTCATCTTGGCTACCTCCTGCTCCTCCTTCAGAGCTGAGCGGAGGAGCCAGGTCCTCTGAGGGGCCGTTTTGACCATGGCCTTCGATGCTCTGGCATCCAGGACCTACCTTCTGCGAGCACTTCGCCCACAGTGCTGCCAAAGCAGTTTCCATGTTCCGAAAGGGACACCAGACTGGAACCCTCCACCCCACCCCCCCCCCCCCCCCCCCCCCCCCGGACCAGGGAGGTGTCTCTCTAACTCCTATGCCAGGGGAGACCCTCCATAAGAATTTCTGAGTGTGCCAAAACCGGTTTGGCCCAGTGGATAGAGCGTCGGCCTGCGGACTGAAGGGTCCCAGGTTCGATTCTGGTCAGAGGCATGTATCTTGGTTACGGGCGCAATCCCAGTGGGGGGTGTGCAGGAGGCGGCTGATCGATGTCTCTCTCACATCAGTGTTTCTGACTCTCTATCCCTCTCTCTTCCTCTCTGTGAAAAATCAATAAAATATATTAAAAAAAAATTTTTTTCTGAGTGAGCTGAGACCAGTTTGGCTCAGTGGATAGAGCGTCAGCCTGCGGACTCCAGGGTCCTAGGTTCGATTCCGGATCAAGGGCATATCCCTTGGTTGCGGGCACGTCCCCATCGTGGGTGTGCAGGAGGCGGCTGATAGATGTTTCTCTTTCATTGATGTTTCTAACTCACTATCCCTCTCCCTTCCTCTCTGCAAAAAAATCAATAAAATATATTCTAAAAAATAAAATAAATAAATAAAAATAAAAAACGCACAAAGCTTGGTCTTGAATCTAATGACAACGGGGAGCTACTACAGGTTTTAAATAAGAGTTTTCATGTTTGTTTGCTTGTTTTAAGTGATCTCTCTGGCCACTGTGTGGACAGGGGAGACAAGAGCAGAGGAGCGAGACCAGTTAGAGGCTACTGCAGGCAGACGCTGGTAGCTGGGATGAGGAGGGTAGCAGCAGAGGCGAGAAATCGATGGGTTTGGGAAATGTTTTGAGGTGCAGTTGAGAGGACCGGCTGATGGACTGGATGGGAGGAAGTTTGGGGAAAGGCAGGAATCACAGATGGCCCCAGATTTCTGGCTTGAGCAACCATGTGGACGGTGGTCCTTTCCGTAAACAGGGGGAGGAACAGGTATGAACCGTGTTGGCAGTGCCAGGGCTAAGAGCTCAGGGCTCCTGGTTCCAAGCCAGGAACATGGGAGCGCCTACAGTTCCTGTGGGGGGACCAATGGGGAAAACGTGGGGAAATTGGAACAGAGGAAGGGGTACGTGGCAACAGAACGGGGCAGAAGCCACGGGCACAAAATAATAGCGACAGCGGCCAACACAATGCCGAGCACCACGCTCTATATACGTCCAGTTAAATGCTCACAGTATGACCATCCTTTCTAAATGCGCCACCTCATACTTCCTATCCAAACAGCCTGTTTTATTTCCCTTCAGAGCAGTTATCGCTACCAGAAACTACACGATCTACTGCTTTACCGCCTGCCTCCCCGCTACCGCTACCGACTACCAGCTCTGGGACAGTCAAGACTGTCCGTCTTGTTCAATGGCTTTATATCCAGGGCTTAGAACAGTGCCTGACACAGCAAGTGATCGAGATAGATAGATAGATAGATAGGTTGTTCTCTCCCCCCAAAAAATGTATACACACACTTTGAATAGTTATAAAGGCAGTGTTTATTAAATGATACGTCATTTTCAAAATCGAGCTACCAGCTGTGAAAGTGTGTATACATTTTGGGGGACGCCCTGTATTTATTTTAACTGCGTATTAGGAACGTAGTATTATAATTTCCCTTCCAGACCCAGGTCATTGCTTGTTTGACCTTAGCCTGTTCCCTGTACAGTTTCTCCCCTGGATCCGAAGCCAGTCTTAAACAGCTGGAGGGGGCTCCGGTTAACCGCGGGGACAGCCAGGTGCCGGCCACCTGGGTTTTGGTCCTGGCAGCCTCTTACTGTCTCCCATGTGTTGGATGCCCTGCCAGAAAAGGGCAAGGGTGACACCCGAGGAAGCGGGGCTGGGCATGGAGACCTCGCTGGGCAGGAGAGACACATCTGGTCCCCAGTACCAGAGCCCACGGGAGCTGCTACCAGTCGTTGGCCTGCAGCGCCACCTCGTGGCCAAGGTTCAAAGGCACTTTTCCTGGGACTGTCCTCAGCCCCTCAGGATCCACCCAGGCAAGGGGGCCACCTGCCCATCCAGCCAGTTTCCCAGGGAACCTGGCATCCATCTCTACTCATCCCTCTCATTCTTTCCCTTTGAGTGAACCTCCTTTTTCCCTCCTCAACTCCAGATCTACCGCATCCAGGAAGCCACTCCACACTGCTCCAGCTTTGGAAAGCGACGGCTCCCTTCTCGGCCTCCAAAAACACGCTGGGTGTCCCTGCTTGCCTCTGGGGTCCTAGGCTCTGGGTCAGACAGATCTGGCTTTGAACACTGGAGTGTCCACTCACCAGCTGTGTGACCTGAGCAAGTTACTGAATCTTTTTGGAGCTGTAGGTCCCCGATGTTCAGGAGAGCTGGCAATCCCAGCCTCCCGGAGGTGTGAAGAGGGTCAAATGAAATCAGGAGAGCTGAAACCGGTTTGGCTCAGTGGATAGAGTGTTGGCCTGTGGACTGAAAGGTCCCAGGTTCAATTCTGGTCAAGGGTATGTATCTTGGTTGTGGGCACATCCCCAGTAGGGGGTGTGTAGAAGGCAGTTGATCGATGTTTCTATCTCATGGATATTTCTAACTCTCTGTCCTTCTCCCTTCCTCTCTGTAAAAACTCAATGAAATATATTTTTTAAAAAATGAAATCAGGAGAGCCTGGCAATAAATAGGCACTCGGGCAACCTCTTCCCATTCCTCTCTCTGACTTCCTCTTTTTTTTTCCTGAAAAAGGAAGCTTGATGGAACAGAAGGCACAAGGGAGTCACAGGACCTGGGTCCTCAGGGCCTCCATCTCCTCGGGCGAAAACAAGGCCGTCAGGTAATTGACACACCTGTTAATTCACTCCTCCACTTCATCTTCCCTGGTGACCCTCTCTATCTCATTCATCTGCGCCAGGTTATGCCTCAGACTTCAGTATCCCGTTCGCCTCGAGCACAGGGCCTGGCCCAGAGAGGACACTTGGGGGGAAATCCCTCAACAGACTACTCAGGGGATGTTTACTGCTTCCCCCATCTCCCTGCCCCAAGAGAGCACTCAGTCAGCCCTGGCGGGCACCAAGAGCCCCGCCCCTCGCCCCAGCACGAAACCAGAGCTGGCGCCGCTGGGTGAGGAATCTGGGGACCAACTGTCACAGCTCCGGTATCACCGCCTCCAGGACGCCTGGGTCTGGCTCCGAGTCCCAGAGGGGCCCTGTCAGCCAGCTGTCCTGGGGGACCCTACTTCTGCCCCAACCCCTCCGCGCTGCTCTCCCTGGGGAAATCAGAGAGTGGAGAAGACCTGGTAAGGGGAGTGCTGGGGGCGTGGGGGGTGGTCCCAGGAGCCGAGGGGTTTCTCTGTCCAGGTCCAAACCTCAGACTAGGCTTCAAAGCCTTTGGAGAGCCAAAACCGCTTTGGCTCAGTGGAGAGAGCGTCAGCCTGCGGACTGAAGGGTCCTGGGTTCGATTCTGGTCAAGGGCATGTATCTTGGTTGCGGGCACATTCCCACTGGGGGCGTGCAGGAGACGGTTGATCAATGTGTGTCTCTCTCTCTCATCGATGTTTCTAACTCTCTATCCCTCTCCTTTCCTCTCGGTAAAATAATCAATAAAATTAAAAAAAAAAAAAAGAAAGAAAGAAAACCCTTGGAGATTGGGTCCATAACAACAGAAGGCCCCCTCAGTGACTCCTCTCTCCTCTAAGCGCGGTAGCCCCGCCTCGTCCTAAAGCCTGGTTTGCCCTCACGTTTACTCCTGTTTGTCCGTGGCCCTGGTCCTGCAGACTAGGTTCTGTGTCCTGCTGAGGGCAGAGATCAAGTCTGATGTTTCTTTCGAGTGACCCGCACGTTTCTCCCCAGTACATTCTCACGGATTGAAATTAATGAGCTGAGTTGTTCCAGCAACAGACAGAAAACTGGCAGGTGTTTACATAACAAGGTGGACTTCCCCTAAGGGAGGGGTATTTAGAAAAGAAAAGAAAAGAAAATAGAGGTCCCTTAAAGCACAGGAGAAGAGACCCATCTGACAGGGACAGATGGAGAAGGCACCCTGAGAGGAGCAGGGAGATGGTCCGATAACCTCTAGAAGGGCCAGCCAGCTCGGTAGGGCAGCCTGGTGGGTGTCTTCCTCCCTCCCTCGGGGCAGGGAGGGGCAGGTATTAGGTGTAGGGCCCCTTCCCTTGGGACTTGGTGTGTAGACAGTGATAATAGGTGCCCAGGTTTGCTTAGAAAAGAAAGAGACACAGATCTACACACACACAGCCCCGCCACCCTCAATTCTTGTCCTCCAGACTCCCCATGAACCTTGGGCCACCCATCTCAACTGGGTCACCTTTCCTGTCTTGCAGCCAGGCCTGTCTACACACGTGTATACACACACACACACTCACACACACATACACACTCACACACACATACAGCCAACTCAACAACTCCACAGGGCCCTTTGTTCCTCGGGCCTCAGGCCAGGTCCGACCCTGGGGTGTGTGTGTGTGTGTGTGTGTGTGTGAGAGAGAGAGAGAGAGAGAGAGAGAGAGAGGGAGAGAGAGAGAGAGAAAGTTTGCCTGTTAGCCTGCATTCCAGTGCTCAACAGGAATTATTTTTGGAATTACCTGCTCTTCGTTTGGGATGATCTTATTTCTGCAAGTCCAGATCTAGAACTGACTGCAAGCGATTCACAGCGGGCCAGGCTCCCCAGTGCCTGGCACATCCTAAGAGTTCAATAAACGAATTCCTTGTTAAGAGCCGAATAAATTAATTACATTTCATTAATAAAGGCCTAAGTCTAGCCAAAGTCAACGGCAACGGGAGAACCGCCGGGGCCAGGGAAGGAACATTGACTGAGCACCTAAGAGGAGCCAGGCGCTGAGCCGGGAGTTTGGCTTGTTGTTTCCATTCTAGAGATGAGGAAACTGAGGCTCAGGAGCCAGTCAGTGCCCAAGGGGCAGAACTAAGAGGCCGCAGATTGGCTTCAGAGGCCTGCTCCTTCCCCTTACACCGTGAAGCTCCAAATAAGCCGTTATACTCAGCAAAACCCTGCTTCTGATTTAGGTAGGGTCCTGTGCTGGCTGGAGGGCCAGGACACAGATGAGAGAGACAGTCCTATTCATGAAGGTCCTGGAGGGGAGAGAGATGCCACCTGCACACTTTTCTGGTCATAAGGCAGAGAGAGAGGGCAAAGCTTTCGGCCCTTATTGTCATAACTCTAGGTGGGTCTCGGAGAGGAACCCAGCTTGGCCAACACGAGGGCCAGTGGAGGAGGGGAGGTCCCTGAACAGAGGAGGCCTCCAGCCTCTGAAAGCAGGGGAAGGGGTCATCGAAACCCCACCTTGGGACTGGGCCCCTCCTTAGGCTCCTCTGCTTCACGGACACTCTGGCGGTCAGTCCCCAGGTGGACAGACATGCGCCAGGCCATCTGCAGGCACACACTCCCGTGTGTACCCCAGTGCCAGAGGCCTAACTGCACCCACATGTGTTCTGCCCTCCCAGATGCCTCTCCCAACTTTGCGGATCTGTCTGGAGCCTCAGCAGGATGGGCGTATGGAACATTCACACTCCCAGTGAAGTGGGTCCAGCAGGGACCACTGTCTCCCCTACTACCCCTTCCCCATCCAGCAGCTGCCCCCCTTTCTCACGCAAACACACAAGTTTCTGTCCTTTGTTTTCCTCCCCGGCCAAATCCCCCAGGCACCTTTGGTCATTAACCTCCCGCTGTAATTAGCTTCGGTGGGGAGGGAAGTGGAAGCAGGGCCAATTCCACGGTGGTGGGTGTCCAGGGGCCAATCTCCTCCTCCGGGTGGGAACGGGAGCGCTCAGACCAGCTGGTGACAAAAGCGTCTGGCACACCACAAGTCCCACGCAACTGTTTGCTCTTCTATGCACGTGAAAAAACGGTCACCTGGTCCCCAGGGCCCCAGCTCCCCTCACCCAGGCTCTTGTACCGGAGAAGAGAACAGAACAACTTGCACGGGGCCTTATCTCTGCGTTCCTTCCTCTCCCGCTCTTGCTGGGAGACAGTGGCACTCAACTCCCCAATAAGGTTTGCTGTTGATCTCATGTCAAGTCCCTGATCCAGGGGGCAGCCCTCCCCAACTCCAGGGTTTTCCAGGGGTTCCTCTGCCTGAATCTTCTGCTTAGCAAAGGAGCAAGACACCCCCACCTCCACCCCTGCACGGCGTCAATCCCTAACCTCTCCGAGTTCCCACCCTCCACTGGTGTGTGTTTTAGGGAATTGGGTTTGGCTCAGCCCTCCCTCATGGCCTCGCAGTGCCAGGTCTGTGAAGCCGTCTCATCTGTCCTCCGGCAGGACTGTACCTCACAAACTAGTTCAGACTTTCGGTTTCTAAAGTGGCTCCAGAAGAGGACACCTCCTATGGTATATAGCTCACCCACTCATTCATTCTTAGACAACCATTTTGGGGAAGTCCATCGTAAAGTCTGACCTCGAGCCCTCGTGCTGCAGGGTCATCCTTTCCCCTCTTTGGAAAGACCAGGCATTACGAGTGCAAAATAATCTGAGAAGAAAAGAGTGCATGATCCCTCAACTCCCCCAAACTCTCTCTCTAGAAGTACCCAAGTGCCCAATGCGTGCCTTAAAAATGTAATTTTCATGTCCACCCAATTCCCAGAGGCAAAGGAACTAAACCAATGAGTTTCCAATGCGGAAGAGACCCGTGGAAGGATGGTGGAGGATAACCAACAGATGGCCCCCGAGCTGGGGATGCATGGCCCGGGCCTGAAGGAAGTCTGGGTCACACAATCCAGCGCCTCTCTCCCTTCCTTCCGTGGCACCCAGAATTCACGACTCTCCCCCAAAATCTGTTCAGCCACATCATGCCTTTAAGACGGCCTCTGCCTCCCCACTCTCTGCCCACCCCCACCCCCTCCTCCTCCTCCTCCTCCTCCTCCTCCTCCCCTCCTCACCCCCCAAAACCCTCCAGGCTCCCCCTCCAAGGCTCCGAAGGCCAAGAACTAAAACTCACCTCCCAGTCGGTGCCTCTCAGATCTCCAAGACTGGGTGGCGGGGGTGGGGTGGGGTGGGGAGAGGCGGTGGGGTATGTGGGTGGTGGGTGGGGAGGTGGTGGGGGTTGGCTTGCTGCTGCTTTGGGGTAATGAAGGAACCCCGTTTTTTTTGCCTGGGGGTGGGGGTCCCACACTCCAGCCCCAGCACCCCATTCTGGCCCCCGCGGCGCGCCGAGCCGGGTCCGCCCCGCATCGCAGCTGCGGGCTTTGTCTGCTTCTGCGGAGAAGCGCTCCCGCGGCCCAGCGCCGGGCCCGCTCAGGAAGCGCGGGAGGGGGAGCGGAGGGGGAGCGCGGCGGGCAGGCGGGCAGGGCGGAGGAGAGAGGGGAGCGGGGAGCGGAGCGGGGGGAAAGCCGCAGTGACCTAGCCGGGACCGCTCCCCTCCGCCCTCCCACCGCCCCCCCTTTCTCATTACCATGAGAAAGAGGGACCTGAGACCTGCCGGGACCGCGTGGGAGCCAGTCTTGGGGAGAGCGGGGGGTGGGGGTGGTGGAGGGGGCGCGCTCCCTTCATCGTCTTTTTTTTTTTCTTTTTTCTTTTTTTCTTTCC
>PVJN01037657.1:0-20785 GCA_004026805.1 Lasiurus borealis | reverse complement strand
CTCGCCGTGGATAGAGCATTGGCCTGTGGGCTGAAGGATCTCCGTTTAGATTCCAGTCAAGGGCACATGCCCAGGTTGCAGGGTCAATCCCCAGTGTGTGTGTGTGTGTGTGTGTGTGTGTGTGTGTGTGTGTGTTGGAGGGGGGGTGGGAACCGGCATGCAGGAGGCAGCCGATCAATGATTCTCACTCATCACTGATATTTCTGTCTCTCTCTTTTTCTCCCTTCCTCTCTGAAATCAATAAAAATATATTAAAAATAAAATGATGGACAAAACCGGTTTGGCTCAGTGGATAGAGCGCCTGCCTGCGGACTGAGAGGTCCTGGGTTCGATTCCGGTAAAGGGCATGTACCTTGGTTGTGGGCATATCCTCAGTAGGAGGTGTGCAGGAGGCAGCTGGTCGATGTTTCTCTCTCATCGATGTTTCTGACTTTTTATCCCACTCCCTTCCTCTCTGTAAAAAAATCAATAAAATATATATATTTTTTAAAATAATAAAATAAAATAAAATGATGCTACCCAGCTGGCATGGCTCAGTGGTTGAGCGTTGACCTATGAACTAGGAAGCCACAGTTTGATTCCCAGTCAGGGCACATGCCCAGGTTGTGGGGTAGATCCCCAGTGTGGGGTAAGCAGGAAGCACCCGATCAGTGCTTCTTTCATCATTGATGTTTCTCTCCCTCTCTTCCTCTCTGAAATCAATACAGATATTAAAGAAATAAATATGCTGAGAACTGTCCCATGGATGGCATCTGGTGGTCAGGGAAATGCTTTGCAAACCGGAAAGGACTGTGCTCACTGCAAAGACCCCCCCATTCCTCTGGCAGCCCAGTAGGCAACCAGTAAAGACGCAGTGAGCTCCCGGCTCCGGTGGGGTGGGGGCAGAAAGGGCAGGCCACTCCCCGGTCTGCTGGGTGGGCTGCTTGCCTTGGAGATGAGCGGCGTGGAGATATGGTGCATGACGTCTGGCTTCACTCCGTTGGCATGTGGCCTGCGGTTCAGTGCCAGGCGGCTTCGCCGGCGGCCCTTGTCCCCACTCGACAGACACCCGTTGTAGCTGTGGATATGGGGAGTTGAGAAAAGGTTGCGGGGAGAGAGATACATGTGGGCCTTTGAGAGACTAGTAGGAACTGCCAACTTCCGGGCAGGTCCCACCTTAATAAACCAGCCCTAGAACCACCAGAAGCCGGAAGTCCCTACTTATCAAAGCGGGGCCTTTCTGGGAGCGGACTGGGTCAGAACATCTTCAGAAGATTTTTCATTAAATGAACCAGTGACTCCTGGCCCCCTAAGCCGGGCCTGGCCAGATGCTGGGCACCGGGATGGCATAGGTGATGAACCACAGGTCAGTTCTATGCCCTAGTGGTGGGGGAAGAGGAGGAGCCTCAGTTTTTCAAGGAACCGGGGTGCCACCTGCCATGACCCAGGCACAAGTCAAGTGCACCACAAGCCTAGAGGCAGCAGAAGGGAATTCTGGCCCCCGGGTCACATTTCTGGGAGAGAGAACACCTCCACTGAGCCTTGAAGAACTGGAAAGGAGTCCCCTTTAGCAAAGTGCCATTTATGACACCAGAGGACTACGGGAAACCAGAAGGAAGGAAAAAATAGACGCACAATGCCACGACCTCCATAGATCCATTCACATCATA
Organism: Lasiurus borealis; assembly: GCA_004026805.1. NCBI lineage: Eukaryota > Metazoa > Chordata > Mammalia > Chiroptera > Vespertilionidae > Lasiurus > Lasiurus borealis. Next base: position 19,136 of record PVJN01037657.1, on the reverse strand, counting down.
TCTCTACCTTCCTTCCCAGCTCTTGTCCGGAGGGAATGATGTGGGAGGCAAGGCTGGGGTGAGTCACAGCCTTGATCGCTGCCGTGTCCTGGAGCCGCCCATGTTCCTGGCGCTCCATTAATTACTTAATGGAGCCTGTGCAGTGTCCTGCCAAGCAAGTCTCTTCCTTCCCATTTTGTAAATGAGGAAAACTGAGGCTCAGGGAGGTAAGATGACACGCCTGATGTCCCAGGCTCATAAGAGAAAAAGTGTGTCTGACTCCAGCCTTTCCTGCAGGAGCCGGTAAGGCTCCTGGGCAGCAATGGCCCCGAGGCTGGCAGAGCTTGATGAGATCAGGGCATGGTGACTCGGGTGGCGAAGGACAACAGGAGAAGATGAGGTGTGTGGAAGAGCCCAGAAAACCAGGCGGAGGAGTCTGGACTATATTCTGTGAGCAGCGGGGAGCCATGGATGGGTTGACAGGATGAAGGGCTGCCAAACATAGCCAAGGACCACTTGATCGAATCTTCTAGGAGCTTGTTACAATACAGAGTCCCTGGCCCCGCCCATGGAGATGGTGTTTCTATAGGCCTGGGACGGGCCTGTCACTGGCCACTTCAATGTGCTCTCCCGGTGGCTGAGATGAACAGCTGGCGTGGGCTTCACTGCTTGGCACTGAACCACCAGCTGTCAAGAGGACCTGGCCCTGGGTCTGCGCTCTCCCCCATCACCAGCCTCACCTTCATCTGCACAGACAGCTGCTATTCTAAGGCAAACACTCCTGAGCGGGCATCACTCTTACCCCATATGGGGTGGGACAGTTCAGGACACAGGCTAGGGCTCAGAAGGGCCTAGCGTAAGTCCTGGTTCGTCCATGTATCACATGACCTCTGTAAAACGGGGCTAATTTATCAGGACCTACCTGTGGGTTCATTGGGGGAACTAAAGGAGATAACGCATTTAAAAATGCTTGGCACAGAGTTTGGCATGTACACAGCAGACCCTTAATACATGTTGGCTATTATTATTTTTAAAAGCACATGGGCCTGGCCAGTGTGGCTCAATGGTTGAGTGTTGACCTATGAACCAGGAGGTCACGGTTTGATTTCTGGTCAGGGCGCATGCCCAGGTTCTGGGCAAAATCCTCAGGAGGGGGCATGCAGGAGACAGCCGATCAGTGATTTTCTCTCATCATTGATGTTTCTAGCGCTCTCTCTCTCTCTCTCTCTCTCTCCCTTCCTCAATAAAAATAATGAGTAGGTCAACAAACAGTAGCCATTATTATTTCTACAAAATCATCATAATGGTAACAGCTTCTTGAATATTTTCTTGAGGGCACATGGCAGAGAGAAAGGCCAAAAAGAAGTAAGTATTCATGGAGGAGAAAGAGGGATCTGTGTTTGGGAGGGAAAGCAAAGTGGTTGTTGCAGGGATCCCGATCTGGTAGAGACCAGGAAGTCTACCCAGCCACCAACTCACATCACTTCCTCTCTTCGGGCCTGCTTTCTCGCCTGTGGCATGAAAACCAGCTGTGGCTTAGTGACAGCGCACTAGACCTAGAGTGAGAAAGCCCTGGATCCAAATCCCAGCCCTGCCACTTACCAGCTGTGTGCCCTTGGGCCAGTCACTTCCCCTCTCTGAGCCTCGGTTTCCTCACCTCCTTCCTCACAGCATCTTTGTGAAGATTGAAATGAAATAATGTCCATGAAAGGGCTTGGCACAGGCCTGCCTCCCAGAACACTTGATTACGTGCCAGGCACCGTTCTAGGTGCTTTACAGAAAAATCACCTATTCCTTCCTTCCAACAACCCTCTGAGGTACTATCATCATCTCTATTTGTAAAAAGGGGGAAACGGAGGCAGCGGGAAGCTAAACAACTTGCAGAGGCAGGATCGGAAACAAGCCATAGAGAACCAGAGTTCTTCACCTCAAACCACACGCTCACAAGGTGCTTTCCGAAAGGCAGCTGCGTTACCTCTTCCTGATCAGAAACAGGTGGGTGGTTAAGAGATGTCTTCGTAATTTATGAAAAAATGGGAGGGTAAAATAGCGATTAGGAACTAAGTGGGTTTGGTCAACTCTGTCTCTCAGCTGGGAAGGTGAGGAAGGTTACAGATGGGGAGACCTGGGGCCCTCGGTTCGGTTGCCTGCAGGGAGCCTGGTGCCCCACCCCACCTGGACCGGGGACGCTCACCCCAGGACGATGAGTTCGCCATACTTGATGGGCTCCTCGCCCGGCTGCACATCTTCACCCGAAGAGAGGAGGCAAGAGCCCTGGCTCCCAGGGTGCTGGAGGTCCGAGGTTCGGGGGGACCCTACGTCGGGGTTTCCTTCTAGCACCATTCTGGGCACCGTGGGAGAGGAGAGAAAGAATGTTGTAGCCACCCATCCCATCCCCCCTCGATGCCAGCGCTGGCCTGCTGCGGGGCCACCTAGGCTAACGCCGGAATGACCTTTCACCGCCTCTGTTGCTATGGCAACCACTTCACCTCTGCCTCTCCTAAACTGCCCTGGGTTGCTGGGATACCGGGGAAGGGAGTTGATAGGTTGGAATGAAACTAAGAGGGAGAAGCCCCACAGAAGATCAGAAAATTTGGGGGGGGGGGGTCAGAAGGGTGAAGTAACTTGGGATGGCCAGAGGCTTCTTTATGGCCAGGACCCCCCGTCTGGGATGTTTTTGGAAGAAGGGTACCCCAGGAGTTGGTGGGGTCCTTTAACTCCTCATCTTAGACTCAGTTCCTGGGTTTAGCTCTCAGCCCCAGGACCTGCTTTCTGCCGGGTTATCGGAATTCTGTCCTTTTGAATCTTTCCGCCTCTTTGCAGGTCCGGCCTCCGTCTGTCTGCTTTCTCAATGACTCTTCGTCCTCCCCGCTTCTGTCCTTTTCGCCATCTCCCTTCCCACCTTCTTCCCCATCTCCGCCTGTGTGTCCGCCTCCACTTCCCTATCCATCTGCCTCAGTCTGTCCATCTTGGCCTCGCCCTCCGGCCAGGCCTCCGGACCCATCCCGGGTGCGCGCCCCCTTCCTCCCTCAGGTGTCTGTCTGCGCTCCCCCCTCCAGCTCCGGCTGCAGCAGAGCCCGTCTCCGCAGGAAGCCTGTTTGGAAAACATCCCCGCGCAGGAGGGGCTGCGCCGGGGCAGGCCTGCGCCCCGCACCCGGGCCAGGCACAATGACGGCCCAGCGCATACGCAGATACACACCCGGGGCCCCTCCACACAAACACGCGCGTGCACGCACGGTCCCGCACCCCCCGAGCCCCGCAAGCAGCACCAGGACGGGCGCACGGCCAACCCTGGTCCCGCGACTGCGGGCGCGAGCGCCCAAACAGCCACAGGCGCTCGCCCTTGGACCCACTCCCCCCGCCACCCCCAGACAGGCAAACACGCCCCCTGCACCCGCCCGGGCCCGCCCGGCGCAGCCCCCGCCCCCTCCGCCCGGGCGTCCTCACCTGGCCGCGCTCGGGGATCAGCTCTGCGCCGATCCCACCGCACCCCGACTCTGCTCGGCCCCCGGGCCGCTGCGGCGGGATGGGCCCGGCCCGCGGCGGCTCCGCGCTGCCTCGTCACGGGGACACCCGGGGCCGAGGGAGGGGGACCAGCGCGAACCTCCACGCTCCGCCTCCCGCCCCGATGCCCCGCCCTTGGCCCCGCCTCCAGGAGAGCCCCGCCCACTCTAGACTCCGCCCCTTGCGGCGAAGTTTAGCCCTAATAACCTGAGCACCGCCCCTTCTTGGAAGGCCACGCCCCTCTCCGGCCCCGCCCCCGGCACCGGCAGTCCCAGATCGCCGCTGTCTCAGGAACTCCGTGGACTCCCTGGGAGCCTAGTTCGGGCCACCCAGATCCCGCCCTTATTTCTGGGGATTTCCCGGGTCCCCCCCCAAAGACCTGGGCGCCCCATCCTCCACTGCAGTCTAGGGCTTTCGCGCTGGACAGGAGGCCCCTCTTCCCACATTAGTCCAGGGGCTCCCCACACGCGCCCCCCCAATCCCGCTTCTACTTGGGGAAGCCGCAGGATTAGAGGAGAGAGCTGGGGCGGGGAGGAGAGGGAGAAGGAAAATGCTAGAGGAGGCCGACATGAGGGAGAGGGTTGTGCGTCTGCAGAAGGCTGCAGAAAGCCGCAGCGCCAGACCTTTTCTTCTAGCCCAGCTCGGCCACTTTTCTCTCCTTGGGTGTCTCTGGCCCACTCTGGACCCCCTGGTTCCCAGCGTACACACCATGTGAAATGCCACAAAAGAGATGGAGGGCCCACAACCCCTTGCGGGCCTTGGCGTGAAAGATATCTCATCTATTGGTCTGTGCCAGGTGCTATCCACTGTACTTTGAGCAAAACAAGCCTTTAATTGCTGGGAGGCAGGCAGGATACTCACCCATTTTACAGATGAGAAAACAGACTTACAAACTTGGTCATGGTTATTCTGCTAGAAAGGAGCCAGGAGTGGGTTTCAGCTGTGAGATTCCAAGGTCTGGACTCCTAGCTTCCTTACCTGTGATAACCAGGAGTGGCAGGATGGGCTCAGAGCAGGAGAGGCCCAGAGATGCATCAGATGAGGTCCCTTTAAGGGCATTATCTCTTAGAGTGTTTGGCCCCATAATCAAGCAACGAGGGAAGCTTCGAGGATGGATTCTTCACCTGCATCTTTGGAGCGAGTGTGTGTTCCGTTGAAGAAGGCAAACAAGGTTGCACAGAGGAAAGGGCCTCTGGCGCCGCCATGAAAGGTAAGCGAATGTGACCACAAACATCCTGAGAGGGAGCCTCCTTCCCCCACCCCAACTGCTGCCTGTGAAGCTCCCAGTCTCTGAGACCACCTGGGCCCCGCCACGTTCACACATCCCACTAACTCCCCCGCCAGAAATAGTCTAGGCCACCAACTGCTTTGCCAACTGTTCTGGGGCCCTCTGTCAGATGAAACAGGAAAGCCGCAGAAGCAAGTCCTTCGGGGGCAAAGGCACCGCGATCCAAAGGAAACGCCACCGCTGGTGCGATTCGGTCCTGCGTGTCTGTTCTGCGGCACAGAAGCCGGTTATCTCTGTCCGCCGTCTCTCTCACCTAAGTGCGTGCTACCACCCCCTGGAAGATTCTGTGGACATGGACCTGAGCCTCAGAACTACCTTTTCCATTGTGAACTAAAGGCTGAAAAAGATGATCACTTGAAGGTGAGCAATGATGAAAACGAGCACCTCTCTTTACAAAGGTCAGGCTAGGGGCTGAAGCAGAGGATGAGCTGCCCATGGTCGAAGCAGAGGCAATGGATTAGGAAGGCAGTGCAATGAAGGGAACGCTGGCAGCTTGGCAAATGTCTGTACAGCCAACAGTTGCCCTCGGTGGCGGTGAAACAACACCACCTGTGGTCTTCTGGTTGAAGTGTGGTTCAGGGCCTGTGCATGTTAGTGGACAGCGCTTAGCAGCTGTGGAGGAAGATGCAGAGAAGATGACGAGGAGGAGGATGTGAAACTCCTAAGCGTGTCTGGGAAGCGGTCAGCCCCTGGACGTGGTAGCAAGGTTCCACAGAAAAAAGTAAAAGTTGCTGCTGCTGAAGATGAGAAAGAGGAGGAGGAGGAGGATGAAGATGATGATTTTGATGATGAAGAAGCAGAAGAAAAGGCTCCAGTAAAGAAATCCATATGAGATACTCCACCCAAAAATGCACAGAAATCAAATCAAAATGGAAAAGACTCAAAACCATCAACACCAAGATCAAAGGGTTAAGTGTCCTTCGGAAAACAGGAAAAACTCCTAAAACACCGAAAGGACCTAGTTCTGCAGAAGACATTAAAGCAAAAATGCAAGCAAGTGTAGAAAAGGCGCATTGAACAGTCCTGGTCACTGCTGGTGAATTAAGCCCAGAGATGGGGAAAGAGGAAAAGGAGAGACAGAGTCCATAGTGAGTCTCATCACCAATCAGATTGAAGGCTTCTATTTTAATCTCCATGCCCTTTCCCGATTTATCACCCACCCATGCCCCCTCCCAGGCTGGAAGCAATCTCCCTCAGTCTCCTAGTGCACCTTTCTTTTACTGTGATTCAGTGAACTTTTCCTTTTTCTTTCTTTTTTTAAAAAATATATTTTATTGATTTTTTTTACAGAGAGGAAAGGAGAGGGATAGAGAGTTAGAAACATCGATGAGAGAGAGACATCGATCAGCTGCCTCTTGCACGCCCCCTACTGGGGATGTGCCCGCAACCAAGGTACATGCCCTTGACCTAAATCGAACCTGGGACCTTTCAGTCCGCAGACCCACGCTCTATCCACTGAGCCAAACCGGTTTCGGCTAAACTTTTCTTGACCTATTCATTTACCTCACCTCTTTGACCATGTTTTAAACACCTTTGGATCTCCCTAGCTGCTCAATAAATATTTGAATAAATGGAAAAATAAAAAATAAAAAAGGAAACAACACTGAGCAAGCTGGACGGCTGGGCTGCCAGCAGCAGGTCATGCCAATCCTGCACCACAAGACAGCTCCATCCCTGACCGCCTACACTGTGCTCTCTTCCAGGCCAGGGATGCACCCTCCATGAGGACAGAGGGACACTGGGACAGCCTCGCTCCCCTTTGCACTCCCAGCTTCTAGCACGTCGTCTGCCAGAGCAGGCCCCGTGACCATGTGCTAGATTCCTATAGATACCCCAGTTCACAAATGAGAAAGGGGAGGCTGTTTTATGTGGGGTTTTTTTCTTTCTGGCAGGGGGAATGCTTGTCCCAGATCCCACAGCAAGGTCAGGATAGAGCTAGGTTTGTCCAGAGCCCCAGTGCGACCACCTCACACCAGAAAGAACGTGATTTCTCCTGCCAGAGAGCGCTGGCATCAACGAGGACCAGAGCTGCATGGTGGGCACAGACAGGCCTTAAGGAGCCTCCAGGTTCTGAGCTGGGACTGACCCCAGCACCGTCCAGGTAGGGGAGGAGAAGAGACAGCTGGCTACCACCAACACACAGATGCCCACGTTTCACCTTGGTTTCTGGCTGAGTCCCATGCTCTATGCCAAGAACTCCCGTTTCTTAATCTCTCTATCCTCAGTACCCTTATTTATAAAGGGAAATAATATTAATATCTACCTGCAATGGGATAAAAACTCGCAGGATTCAAAGGGGGAGGTCTGGAGAACATATGAAATATTGTCAACAACAACAAAATGCAGTAGCCCTGACCAGTTTGGCTCAGTGGGTAGAGCGTCAGCCTGCAGACTGAAAGGTCCCAGGTTTGATTTCAGTTAAGGGCACATGCCCCGGTTATGGGCTTGATCCCCAGTGGAAGGGAGTCTGATTAATGATTCTCTCTTATTATTGGTGTTTCTCTCTCTCTCTCTCTCCCTTTCCCTTTCCCTCAGAAATCAATATATATATATTTAAATGTACCTAGTATTGTTCTGAAATCCCTTTGTTCAGCCTCTCCCTTCTCTCCCTTCAATCTAGATCTTAATCTTAAACTGCTTCAGAAAAGGGGGGTGGGGGAGACAAAGAGAAGAACAAGATACAAGTTTATTTTTTTTTAACTAAAGTTGTTTACTTATTGATTGATTTTGAGAGAGAGAGGAAAGGAGAGAAGAACAGAGAGAGAGAAATAGAGAGAGAGACTCTGGGGCTAGGCCAGGCTCTGGCAGCCTGGGTCTCGCTCGGAGCGCTGAGTGTGGACAGAGCCCTGTGAGGCCAGCCTGGCCTGTGGGCCTCTCTGGGAGCGTCTGAGCAGAGCCGGAGCACTACTTTCAAACTATAAAGAGAGACTTGGAATTCCAACAGAGATCGTAAGCCATTTGCTCTCTGGCTGTTACGGAAAAAAATCTCGCTAACCTCTCTCTGATCTAGGCTTTTTAATTCCCTTTATAGTCTCGCACAGCTGTCGAAGAACTTTGGAGCGGTCTCTTTCACTAAAGACCATCTTTTCCGGGCCAATTAGCCATTCATTAGAAAGGTGGGGGGAGGCAGAAGAGGAGGCTGCACAGACTGCAGAGGGGTCCCCGCCTTAGGAACTTAGGCAAAAGGATTCCCATGGAAAGTGAGAGGCAGAGATTGCAGGTGGATGGGGGAAAGGTGAGGCCTTTTTTCCGTCTTCTCTGTGTCTGACCTGGCAGGGAAAATGCACAAGCACATGTGAGGCTGGGCTGTGAGCGTTAGTGAGAGATACATTTTTATTGTGATCCAATATATACAACAGACACAAAGGGAAACACAGGTTTCATGAGAAGATTCATAATTTTTTTTCAAGCCTCGCATGAGTATATGTTTTTGTTGATTCTGGAGAGGAAAGGAGAGAAACATTGATGTGAGAGAGAAACATGGATTGGTTGCCTCCTGTGTGTGCCCTGACCGGGGATCAAACCTGGGACTTAGGTATGTGCCCTGACTGGAAATGAAACCCAAAATTTGTTGGTGCATGGGGTGACACTCGAACCAACTGAGCCACCCAGCCAGGGCAAAAACACTTATCTTTACTCCATGTGATATACTCCATTTTCTATTTCATTAAAAATGCTGGTTGAACTCATGAGATCAATTTCATACCCCACTGATAGGTCACAATTCTAATTGGAAAAAAAAAATCCCTAAAATCAATCCATGTGTGGGTGAGTCTGTTTTCTTCTGAGGCCTCTCTCCTTGGCTTGCAGACAACCACCTTCTCACTGTATTTTCACAAGATCTTTCCTCGGTGCATGTCTGTGTCCTGATCGGCTCTTAGAAGGACACCTGTCAGATTGGATGAGGGTCCAACCTAAGAGCCTCATTTTAACTAATCACCTTTCTGTAAAGGCCCTATCACGTTTGGAGGTGCTGTAAGTTAGGGCTTCAATATATTACTTTTGGGTGGAGAAAACTCAGCTTCTAAGACGAACCTTCTTGAAGGGTATGGAGGCAGAGGGAGCTGGGAAGAAAAGGCGAGAAAGAGTGTCCAGGTCTGCATAGGCACAGACGGAGACATGCGAGATTGAAGGTTGGCAGGAAAGTGCCCCTGTAGTGTGGCTGAGGGGATGGTGTGAGGTAGGGAGAAGCGGGTTGGAGAAGCTGGCTAGCTCCCGGGTCTTGAATCCCACACCAACAAGTGTAGCCTTTAGTTTATGGAGCAATGAGTCTCAGTAAGACCCGCTGGGACTGGAGGAGGATCAAAGACAACTGAATATTAGTAAGTGTCTCAGATGGACCAAGACCCTCCCTCTGGGGAAAAAGCTGTTTTGACATTGACAAGTTTTTGGGAACTGACATTCGGTGAGTTGAAGAGGATAGATTGATGGGCAAGAATGGAGGCAGAGAGACCATAAAGGGGGCTGTCCTGAGTGTCCAGCCAAGGAAAGATGAAGTCTGAAGTGACAATAATAATAGTTAATCCTTAGAGAGTGCTTACCATACAACACATGCCAGACCTGAGCTAAGCACCTTACCTGGATAATCTCATTAAATTCTCTCAACAGTTCTGTGTGGTAGGTATTATTATTATTATTATTATTATTATTATTATTTTATTATTCCTAGTAGCCCTGCACACGAGTCCATTCGCCAGTAGCTCACCAGCAGCTTGCTGCCACCCTCCAGTAGCTCTCTGTCTGCTGCCCCGCCCTCCTGTAGTAGCTCCCTCTGCCCTCCTCATACATTACTGCCCTGCCCCCTCCTGTAGCTCTCCACTGCCCGCTGGTAGCTTGCTGCCCCACCCTCCTGCTGACCCGTTATGTGGTCGGTCGTTATATGTCATGGTGCAAATACCATTTGCATATTCCCTCTTTATTAGATAGGGTTATTTCGCAGTTGAGAAAAGTGAGGCCTACAGAGGTGAAGGGACTTGCCCCAAGTCACACAATGAGGGAGAAGTGTATGTTGGGAGAGGCAGAAAGTGGCTGTCACCCTTTCTCCCTGGCACTCACAGAGGGGACGGCAGGATTGGAGAGAACTGTGGGGATGTAAGTCGATGGACTTGGGGACAGGTTGAATGTGGGGGCTGAGGGACAGGGGTGAACTGTATGTAGGAAGTTCTAGGTCCCATATCTCCGTGTCTTCACCTCGAGAAGGCCCCTAGCTGGTCAGCCGTGCCCTTCAGGGCCGGCAGCTTCTCTGTTCTCTCCATGTTGTCCTTCAAAGGACAGTCATTTCTGTCAGCCTTCAGTGGTCACTACACAGCTGTTCCCTCCCCAGGTTCTTTTATATATGTATATTGATTTCAGAGAGGAAGGGAGAGGGAGAGATAGAAACATCAAGGATGAGAATCTTCGATCCGCTGCCTCCTGCACGCCCCCCTACTAGGGATGGAGTCCAAAACCTGGGCATGTGCCCTTGACAGGAATCGAACTGGGGACCCTCCAGTCCGCAGGACTACCCTCTATCCACTGAGCCAGACCAGGAAGGGCCCTCACCACAGTCTTGCTGCCTCCTTGGGGAATTAGCCACCCACAGACCTTTGGCCTGAACCACTTTTCTGGGCTCCATTGACCCACCACCTGGGAAGCAGGCTACTGGCCTTTCCATCTGGGACCTCCTGCATCTCTCATCACTCCCCTTCCCTTTCTTCTTTCTCCTTGGAGCCCAGTGAATCTTTCTATCCTGTGTGCACCGAGGGTCCAAACTTCATCAAGTTCACAGGCAGCAAGAGGAACATGCTGCACTCTTAACCATACCGCCTTTGAACAACAGGTGAGGAAACGAGCTGTAGGTTCATTTCAAACCCAAGGACAATCGTCCAGCAGATAGCGCCCCAGCGCACAGCAATCTGAGGGATTTGCAAAGCGGCCAAAACTACCATACCCACAATGCTGTGCGGACACCAAGGGCCCACTCTAGTTTAGCTGTCCGAGGTACTGCCTGTGTGCTCTTCGGGAGAAATATGAGTACCCGAACCATTCGGGTCCTTCCTCTACCTTCAGATGGCAAGGTAAAAGTTTTTTCTTTATATCACCCTCTTTGTCTTACTCATTGGAGGACCGAAACAATTCTGCTCTTTTTTGGCCTTACCAGCCCTCACCTAAAGAGAGGACCCCGTGACCCCTGACACAACATGGCGGCGCCCGGAGCCACCTGTCTTGCTGTTGACCTGAGGTGAATGAAGGCAGCGAACCCCGCGTCATGTCGAAGCTAATCCGGGCCACTCGGGCAGCCAAGAAACCCGAGGTCGGCGGCGTGATCCGGACCATCGTGCGAGCGGGCCAGGCCATGCCGGGGCCCCCGCTAGGCCCCGTCCTGGGTCAGGTGCGGCGCGCTGGGTCTCGGCGTGGGAGGCGCCGGAGGGTGGGAGCTGGCGCCCGGGCGGAGGGCGCGGGCTCGGGAGCCGGGAGGCCTCGGTTCCCAGCGCGGCTCTGCTACCCGCACGCTTCCTGTGCCTCTTGGAGGCTCCGCCTCCTCGGCCCCTCCTCGGCGGACGGTGGGGGGACAGAGAGGGATGCTGATGTAATGGGGCGACCCGCGACAGACGACCACCAGACAGTCAATTAGAAAATGTAGGAAGCCTTTATTACGAACTCGAGTCCGGGCTCCCGGTTCCACTGACACAGCAGGGAAGCACGAGAGCCCCGAACTTCTGCAGCGAGTGCTTTTTATCCCCAGCGCAGGAGGACTTGGCACATTTTAATTGGCTAAGCATTACTAAATGACACATACTGACTCTTTGTCTAAGCTTTTTGGTTGTGCAAATAAGCAGTCTAGATAACGGTTGTCCTTGCAGGAGTTGTTGTCAAACTTTATGGCTTCTCAAGGCCGGGGGTGCCTTCAGGCACCTGGTGTTCTATGTCACAGGATGTCAGCCAGGAAACCCCCCTTTCCTTCTGCCTCCAGGCCTGAGGTCACCCAGACCCTGATTCATTCTTTATGGGGAAACGCAGTCTGGTCCTTGCCCCTCCACACTGCATGCAGACCACCTGGCTCATAAGTGGTCGTGGAACCTGGGTGGAGGAAGGAGGATGGGGACCTGGAGACTTGGAGATGGGGGAGGCTCCCGGGTGGTGGGGAGCGCTCCTTCCTCCCTGTACTAACCCCCCCGCCCCGTGCTTCCGCCACAGCGAGGCGTTTCCATCAACCAGTTCTGCAAGGAGTTCAACGAGAAGACGAAGGACATCAAAGAAGGCATCCCTCTGCCCACCAAGATCTTTGTGAAGGTGCCAAACGGGGCTGTGGTCCTCGTTTCTTTTCACCTCCCCACTCTCGCTCAGGCTTGGGACTGGTCGCCTGAGGTTGCCACCCGTCCCTAACTCGGGGCAAGTCTCTTCCTGTTACTGGGCCCCCCTTTCCCCATTTACGCTGTGGAGAGTAGAGTGTCTTTTCTGAGCCTGCCCTGCCGTGTTGCAGGGTCTTCCATTGGTCCTCCCACTTCTTCGGGACTTCCTGAGCACAGCTGGGCCTGGAATAGACGTGACAGGGCTGATGGCTACAGATTTATTTTTGTGGTCTTTTGGAGGGACACCATCAGGGGGGGGACTCAAGGGAAGGGGAGACAGGAAGTTAGAAGTACCCTCGGTTGGGGCAGTCGGGGTTGGGAGAGGCAGGAAGAGATATTCTCACATTTATTTATTTATGTATTTATTTATGTACTTACTATTTATTTCTTTCTCACTAAGCCTGACAGGACGTTTGAAATCAAGATAGGACAACCCACTGTCACCTACTTCCTGAAGGCAGCTGCTGGGATTGAGAAAGGGGCCCGGCAGACAGGTAAGGGTCGGGTAGGCCCCTGGGATTTGGGGGGTGGGGGGCTCTGGAAGGAGGCAGTGACACCTGAAGGGCTACTTGTTTCTTCTTCCAGGGAAGGAGGTGGCAGGGCTGGTGAGCTTGAAGCACGTGTATGAGATTGCTTGTGTCAAAGCTCAGGACGAGGCCTTCACGCTGCGGGACATGCCCCTGTCCGCTGTGGTCCGCTCCATCATCGGCTCTGCCCGCTCCCTGGGCATTCGTGTGGTGAAGGAGTGAGTGTTCTGTCTGGGGAAGCATACTATCAGGGGGGGACCTGGACAGTTCTTGACTTTGGGGCACATTTGTGGGAGAGGGGGTGCACATCAGTGGGACAGTCAGCTTCTGAGTCAAAGGACCTTAGAGTCTTGGGAGCCCCCTTCATTCACTTGGAATACATTTGTGAAGGAGCTCGTACGTGTTAGATGTTGTCTGGGCATTCGATGAAACTAGGAACAAGATAGCCGTGCTTGGCCCCACTTTTAAGGAACTCACAGTCCAGAGCTGGAGGCGGGTGCACAAATGGAGCATTCGTCTGCAGACAGGCAGTGTTGAAGGATGGCTGTCTGGAGAACAAAGTGTGGGACTCCTGATTTGCCTGGGGTGTCAATGGTGACATTGTAGGAGAGGTGACAGAGATCTGGAAAAGGAAGTCAAGGACTGGGGTCAAGCATGCCAAAAAGTGGGGATTCCTGTGAAGGATGGAAGATGAAAGAGTGCAGCAAAGAAGTTCGGTGTAATCTGGTATACGATCCGGCGTTAACAGGCAGAATGGGAAGTAGTTGAGAGAGTTCAAGCCACAGAGGGCCCCCATCTTGGGGCTTCAGGTGACCTCAGGAATTGTGTTTTTTTGTTGTTGTTGTTTTTGTTTGTTTTGTTTTTTTTTTCTAAATATATTTTATTGATTTTTTTACAGAGATGAAGGGAGAGGAATAGAGAGTTAAAAACATCGATGAGGCCCTAGCCAGCTTGGCTCAGTGGATAGAGCATCGGCCTGTGGACTGAAGGATTTCAGGTTCTATTCGGGTCAAGGGTACATGCCTGGGTTGGGGGCTCCATCCCCAATGGGGGGCGTGCAGGAGGCAGCCAATCAATGATTCTCTCTCTTCATTGATGTTTCTATCTCTCCTTCTCCCTTCCTCTCTGAAATCAATAAAGAAATACATTTTTTTTAAAAAAGAAAAAAGTAAAGAAACATCTATGAGAGAGACATTGATCAGCTGCCCCCCGCCCCCTTACTGGGGATGTGCCCGCAACCAAGATACATGCCCTTGACGGAATCAAACCTGGGACCCTTCAGTCTGAAGGCTGACGCTCTATCCACTGAGCCAAACTGGTTAGGGCTGACCTCAGGAATTGTGTCTTTGAAGTGAGATGTTAGGTGAGAGGCTTCTGGCCCAGACAACAGCAGGGTCAGCACTCAGCCCTTTACTGGTCTCTTGCTGCCGGTGGTTTCCCAGGAGAAGTGGGGTTAAGCAGGGAACAAGAACGGACTTCACTTTTCTCAAAGCTTTACTTTTACCGAGAGCTCAGAAAGAGGCCATCTGATCCCTGTTCAGGGGGAGACACACATGCCCAAAGGCTTTATTGCACAGTGTTGTGGGGCAGAGAGGAAGAGCCAGCTTATCTGGGCTGAGATGTAGCTGGGGCTTAAAGAAGGGAACCAAAGGCAGAGGTGGTGAGGACGGTGGGGTGGCATTCCTGGCAGAGGAAACAGATGAGCAGAGGTATGCGGAGTCCAGGAGGGGAGAAAGGATTCTGAGACAATGACGCGAGCCACTCACTTACCACCTGTGTTTTTGAACCTGCAGCCTCAGTGCGGAAGAGCTGGCAGCCTTCCAGAAGGAGCGAGCCATATTCCTGGAGGCTCAGAAAGAGGCCGATTTGGCAGCGCAGGCAGAAGCTGCCAAGAAGTGAGCCCTGTCCTGCACTCCAGAATTTGGAAGGGAGCGGCCGAAAAAGCTGTGCCGAAGGGGAGAGGGGGAGATGACAGCAACCTGATAATTATTGCCCTGACTTTAGAGTATGTATTTTTACACCTATGGATGTATCAGGGGAGTCCGCCTAAATAAACATCTTTTGTCACCACTCTTGAGTTCTGTCTTAGGCCCCTGGGGGAAAGGGACCAGTGCCGACGGTGGCAACACAGACAGTAGGGCTCTTCATGCTGCTTCTCAGAGACATGATCTGAGGCTCCACCAAGCAGAGCAACTTGTCCAGGTTGAATTGGTGGCAGAGGTCGGAGTAGTATCCTTCCTCCCCACCAATGACAAAGCAAGCAGGGTAGGTGGGGGCTGCGAACGCGGGGGCTGTGTGTACAGAAGCAGCAGATGTTGCCTGCGCTGTAACCAGAAACATTTTTTAAATATATTTTATTGATTTTTTTTTACAGAGAGGAAAGGACAGGGATAGAGAGTTAGAAACATCGATGAGAGAGAGTGACATCGATCAGCTGCCTCCTGTACACCCCCCACCAGGAATGTGCCCGCAACCAAGGTACATACCCTTGACCGGGATTGAACCTAGAGCCTCTCAGTCCACAGGCCAATGCTCTATCCACTGAGACAAACTGGTTAGGGCCAGAAACATTTCTTTTTTTTTTTTTTTAATCTTTATTCAGTTTATTATAGATGTTCCCATCCCCCCACCAATAACTCTCCTCCACCTGATTCCCCCCCATGCCCTTACACCATACCCCCTGGCACCACTGTCTTCATCCATAGGTGTAAGATTTTTATCCAATCTCTTCCCCCCACCGAGAATTGTTAGTCCACTCCCTTTCTATGCCTGTGATTCTATTATATTCAGTTTATTCTGTTCATCAGATTTTTTATTTATTTGAATTTTAGATTCACTTGATAGGTATGTTTTTGTTATCACTTTGTTGTTCATAATTTTTATCTTTACCTTTTTCTTCTTCCTCTTAAAGAATACCCTTCAGCATTTCATATAATACTGGTTTGGTGGTGATGAACTCCTTTAACTTTTTCTTATCTGTGAAGCTCCTTATCTGACCTTCAATTCTGAATGATAGCTTTGCTGGGTAGAGTAATCTTGGTTGTAGGTTCTTGCTATTCATCACTTTGAATTTCTTGCCACTCCCTTCTGGGCTGCATCGTTTCTGTTGAGAAATCAGCTGACAGTTGTATGGGTGCTCTCTTGTAGGTAGCTAACTTTTTCTCTTGCTACTTTCAAGATTCTCTCTTTATCTTTGGCTCTTGGCATTTTAATTATAATGTGTCTTGATGTGGTCCTCTTTGGATTCCTTCTGTTTGGGGTTCTGTGTGCTTCCTGGACTTGTAAGTCCATTTCTTTCACCAGATAAGAAAAGTTTTCAGTCATTATTTCTTCAAATAGGTTTTCAATATCTTGCTCTCTATCTTCTTTTGACACCCCCGTAATTCTGATGTTGGTACGCTTGAAGTTGTCCCAGAGGCTCCTTACACTATCTTCACATTTTTTGGACTCATTTTCTTCTTGTTTTTCTGGTTGGGTGTTTTTTGCTTCCTCATATTTCAGATCTTTGGTTCGATTCTTTGGGTCCTCTCATCTGCTGTTGGATTTCTGTATATTATCCTTTATTTCAGACAGTGTATGCTTAATTTCTGACAGGTTCTTTTCTGTTTTATTGGCATTCTCATTAAGATCCTTGAAGGTCTCACTAAGTTTCTCAGCGATTCGTAGAAGATTCTTGTGGTTTTGAACTCTATGCCCAGTAGTTTGCTTTCCTCCATTCCTTTCATTTGTAACATGTCTCTTTATCTCCACATTTTGGCTGCTTCTCTGTGTTGATGGAATGGCTTTGTGTACTAGTTGTCCTTTATGGCCCAGTAGCTCCACCTCCCCAATCACCTGAGGTGGACACTCTTGGTGCACCCCTTTGTGGGCTGGGTACACAGTCTTGTTGTAGTTAAGCCTTGATTGCTATTGGTACACTGGGAGGAATTGACCTCCAGGCCAATTGACTGTGAGGATTAGCTGTGTCTATTAGTGGAAGAACTGCTGTGCTGGAGACACCACTATGGGGCAGGACTTGCTTTAGTGGGGCTTTGGTGCTCATTGAGTCTGCCTCTTGAATGTGTCACTTATGTATGTGAGGAGTTGAAATCTGGTGTTTTCTCACACTGACCTCTAGGTACACTTGTTCCTGGATCTCCAAGGAGATGCAAGTCAGCTAGTGTCTGAGGCCACCCAGCAGGAGCTACAGGGAGCTCTGCAGATTTCTCCTTTTTGCTTGGAGTTTGGAAGTTTTAGAGTTGTCTGACCCAGTTGCAATTTGTTAGGTTAAGCTCCTAAAGGGTAGGCCATTCATATGCAAAAGCCGCTGGGCACAGCTCTGTGGGTTTGTAAATTAGGTGGTGAGGTCTCAGGAAGTCACTAGGCTAGGGTGTGGCAAACAGCACTGGCTGCCAGTCAGCCCTCTCTGCCAGTTCTGTTCAGTGTCCCGAGTCCAGCACCCCAGCGCAGTAAACAATGATTCTTGTGCTCACCTCTGCAAGAAGGCCACCCTCCCTTTCCGACCCTATGGCCAACAATCCAGTTTCTCCCTGTATGAGTCTGAGTCCCTAGAATCTCTCAGGAAACTGGAGTTGGGAACTTGTAACTCCCTCCCAATTGAAAAAACAGGGCATGCCAGCCCGATTCACAAGCGTCTCCGTACTTCTGTCTTTCTGAGCCTCTGCACATCCTACCAGGTCTCAATGCACTTTTTTCTTTCCTTGTAGTTGTAGAACTTCCACTGCGCCAGCTTTGCTTCTTCCATGGGTCTGTAGCCAGGAGCCAAATAGTTCACATTCAGCTAACACCTGATCCAGAGCAAGGTTCAGCTTAGGAGAGGGGCCTGAAATAGCCTCTGGGATCTGGGGCACTTGTGCAGTAACACTGTTGGGGCTGTGACCCCAAGTCACCACAGGGGTCTGTTTCTGTTGAACGGCAAGTCCCCAAGAGTTAAGAAATATTTCTGGAACCACGATGGCGGCATAAAGTATACACCTGTACATGCTACCTCTCACAATCACACCAAAACTACAACTAAAAGGCAAAATGACTATCCCCCAGAACCATGGGGATTAACTGTAATTTTGCTACTATTATGAATCATAAATATCTGTGTTTTCTGATGGTTTTAGGCAACACTGCTAGTGGTTCTCAACCTGTGGGAACCGCTGCTGTAGAGCCTAAGACTATCAGAAAACACAGATATTTACATTACGATTCATAACAGTAGCAAAATTAGTTATGAAGTAGCAATGAAGATAATTTTATGGTTGGGGGTCTCCACAACATGAGGAACTGTATTAAAGGGTCTCGGCATTAGAAAGGTTGAGAACCATTGCTCTAGATACTGTTGTATTTTACTTTTAACTTGGAAGTTATTTAGAATGTTTTTCATTATCTTTTTTAAGCAATTTTTGATGACTGCTTAGTATTTTGTCTTGTGAGTGGACCATAATTTATTTAACTCAAGTCCTCAGAAGGAGCAATAAAATAACTGTTGGGTATTTTATTTGCATTAAGATATATATATTTATATTTGGTTCATCAGCCTGAGGATTGAAGGATTCCAGGTTCGATTCTGGTCAAGGGCATGTACCTTGGTTGCAGGCACATCCCCAGTGGGGGGTGTGCAGGAGGCTGCTGATCGATGTCTCTCTCATCAATGTTTCTAACTCTCTATCCCTTTCCCTTCCTCTCTGTAAAAAATCAATAAAATATATTTAAAAAAAAAGACATAAATGTTTATACAGCCCTGTTGGATATGGTTCAGTGGTTGAGCATGACCCAAGAGGTTACAGTTCGATTCCCAATAAGGGCATATGTCCAGGTTGCAGGCTCGATCCCCAGTGGGAGGTGTGCAGGAGGCAGTCAATTGATGATGTTTCTCATTTATGTTTCTGTTTATCCTCCCTTCTCTGAAAATCAAACATTTAATATCACACATACACAAACTTAGGATGAACATCATTTGCAAAACAGTTTTGAGTGGCTGATTATCAGGTACTGTGCTCAGTGTTCCTACTGCTGAGGACACAGAATAAACATAAGAGACACAGTTCCTGCTTTCAGAGAACCGGCTCTTTCCCTTTCTGAACAGCATACTGTGCACTTTTTGCAGACTGCTTATGTAATTTTTGTTCTGTCTCCCACAGCTAGCATGCAGGCTCTGTGAGCCCAGGGACCTTGTGTCTTGTTCGCTGTGGCATCGCCAGGACCCAGAACACAGCCACATGTAGGTATGGTAAATACTATTTATCACATGAAGAAATGAGGCTGCAGGGCCAGCACTTGAACTCAGTCTTCATGACCCCAAAGCTTGAGCTCTCTTACCTACATGCTGCTGCCAGGGCAGAGTCTGGTGTCGGTAGGAAGAGAACTGGCTGCGAGTCAGATGTGAGGATGCCATTAGGCAAGTCCTTTCCTCTCCCTGGGCCTCAGTTTATCCATCTGTTCTAAGCTATGAAGCTGGGAGGATCAGAAGCAGTTACTTCTTTGTCCAGCAGGTGGCGCTATTGGCTCTTCTAATTT
>PVJN01037656.1:0-20785 GCA_004026805.1 Lasiurus borealis | reverse complement strand
ACACGGGGCTGAGGGTGCGGTGGACACGGGGCTGAGGGTGCGGTGGACACGGGGCTGAGGGTGCGGTGGACACGGGGCTCACCTGCAGTAGTGGGCGCCCCACAGCGCCAGCAGCAGCAGCAGCGCCAGCAGCACCACGCAGACGGCCGCCACCGTGACGTCCCGCTGCCGCCCGCGGCCCGCGTGGCGCAGCTCCCACCACTTCAGGTCCCGGTGCTGGCAGCGCTCCCCGACGAAGCCCACGACACAGCTGCGACAAGACACACGCACACACACACACACACACACACACACACACAGGGGTCAGCTGGAAGGCCAGCACTCAGTGTCCAGCGGTCTTCTCTGCCTCTGCATTTCCAGGCTCAGCTTTTCGGGTGCACAGGGGGAACCCCTCGGGGGCCAGCCACCCCCGCACGCAGCTCCCTGCTCCTCGCGTCCCCGCTGCGTGGACTGCCCCTTCCGCCCCTTCGCCCGGGACCCGCGGGGGGTTTCGCACCACGGCCTCCTCCACCCGGCATCGCAGGCCATCGGGGAAAGATCAATGACTCTGCGAAAATTCCGAGGCGCTGCCTTGCAGACCCACACAAAGCAGCTGGGCCCTAGGAGCCAAGCGAGGTTTCGTACAAAGGTCTGGCCAGGTTGCCCTGAAACCCCAATCGGGAGGCAGGAAAGCACGTGGAAGCAGCCCTTCCCCTGAGCCCAGGCTGCGCCGTAATGTGAACAAGAATGCACAGCCCCGTCTGCGGAGGAGACGCTTTCTTTTCCATCACCCCGGCCCACAGGAAGGCTCTGGGGGGCGAGACCCCAGCGTTGGCCTCCTTCCTTCAAAGGGGAGGGGTGACAGGGAGGGGAAAAGAGGCATCGCCAAAGTCTCCTGCTAGTTCACCACTGAAAAACTTCCTGGAATTAACCACCAGCCAGCAACACACTGAACCTCCGGATGGAAGTACGTGAAACAATGCTGCCATCTACTGGGAGCGAGAGCTTGTGGAGCAGTGGTTCTCAACCTTCTAATGCCGCGACCCTTTAAGACAGCTCCTCCCTCATGTGTTGGTGACCCCCAACCATAAAATTATTTCCGTTGCTACTTCATCACTGTAATCTTACTACTGTTATGAACTGTAATGTAAATATCTGATATGCAGGATGTATTTTCATTGTTACAAACTGAACATAATTAAAGCATAGGGATTAATCACAAAAACAATATGAAATTATATATTGTGAAATATTTATTTCTAATGACAAATAAATGAAATTTTGTCTTGAATCCTGGTGTAGCATGGGTAACAGTCTTCATATGACAACAGTAAACCACATTGCTACACTTTGCTACACCGAGGAGCGGTGTGTTGGTTCCTAAGACCATGGGAAATAGGTGTTTTCCCCTGTGAAAGGGTCGTTTGACCCCCAAAGGGGTCGCGACCCACAGGTTGAGAACCACTGTTGTGGAGAAAGGCACTTCTACTTTGCTTTCTTTTGTTATTCTTCACCAGACCGTAAACTTGAAAAAGGTCCTGTTAAATATTTTGTGATGCTCACTTGGTAAGAATGTCTTTCCCTTGACCCTGGACCAGCTCTCCATCTATTCATGCATTGACCTTATTCCAAAAGAACTTGATGGAATGAAAATAGAGAGAACTGATACCAGACCCCATGGTAGAAAGGGGCCGCATGGAAAAAGACATTAGACAAAGCCCCAAAATATCTTGATTCTGCCCTAGTTCTACCTGGAGTTGGTCACAGGAGCTTTGGTGGGTCACTTTTAGAGATAGGAAGGAAGGGATCTAGCATCTGTTAAGCACCTTATGTGTTTGACACTGTGCTGGACACTTTTGCTTATTTTTGATGGCTTGTTCCCATTTTACAGGTGAGGAAAGTGAGGCTCACAATGGGGTTAAGTAATTTGGGCCAGGTCACTCAGCTAGCGAATGGCAGGTTCCATTCAAATGGCTGATTCCAAAGCCTATGTTCTTCCTCCTATATAAGCCATATGCACCTCAGAACTGGCTTCCTCCTATATAAGCCATATGCTGCTCTAGAACTGGCCAGGCAAGAGACGCAGGATCTGAGTGTAGGAAGCATACAGGACTTTCTTGGAATCTGTTTTAATTCCAGCTATCTTTGGTTATAGGCATTAACTAGCAAGGCCTAGCACACACTTTTAAACTGTTGGATATGGATGGGCGACACCTCGAGTTCTCTCAGATTTTAAGGTCTCAAGGAATATAACGAGGATTTTACATTTCACCATATGGAGAAATGTAGGAGGCCATGACGGGCTGCAATATCCGAGCCTCTGAGCCAAATAGGACCCAGGGCAGTGAGTCAGCATTCCACAGGCTCACCAGGGCGGGCTACACACCGCTGGTTCTTTGGGTTACTTAGTTATTCTACTAAACCAAACACAAGATTCCCTGGCCAAATAAGTTTCAATTTCTACGGTCAAATAATTTCAAGAAATTCTAGACTAAGTAAAGGCCAACCACGCTTTTCACACCTTGTGCTGTACCGTGAATCAAGACTTGGAAGCTAGAGTATCAGCATTTTTCAAAAGGATTTGACCACAGGACCCTTAGTTCACAAACATTTCTCAGTGCCAGTGCAGGGGCGTCTTGGTCTGAAGAAGACCTCCCTGGAAGGGCGTGGGTTGGTTCAAAGCCTAACCAGAATAAGTGAGGATCATTTCTGAGCTCTGGAGGTTTGGAGTCTTCTGAGGACCTCCAGTCTCGGGATGCTTGGAGGGAGCCCCTGGCACGGAGACTCCAGTCCTCACATCCCTGCACCTGGGCAGCTGGGGGTCCCTGTCTTGCACGCAAGGAAAGAGTTCGCTTTATAAGCCTGCTCGCAGCACTGGGAGCACTGTGTGGAATGCTGACCGTGAAGTGTTTCTAAGAAAAGATGGACTAGAGTGCTCCCAAGAGATGTGTTATTATGGAATTTAAAACATATAAGGTGAGGTCACCGGGCAGGAAGAGGGAAGGGTTGAATGTTTGATTAAACCAAGTTTAATTAAATGTAGAATTCAAAAGCAAAGTTACTGGTATGATCCAAATTAATGGGAATTTTTGTTATAGTTTCAGTATTGATTTTGATGAAAGGCCCTCAAATATGAGTTGGTCCTTTTATAACAACACATGTTTAAAACATTATCAGAGGAATATGATATTTTCATCAGGCTTTAAAGAAAAGCAGTGTGTTAGAGTTAATAAGCCATTTAATTAATTGACACTAACAGGTCCATATGAACATAACATATTAATTGCAATGCCTCACTCTTCTGTGCTGTTCAGATTATCATAAAGTCTTCTAAAAAGGACCTAATAAATTAGAACATTTGTTTTCATTATTTTATTATTTGAGATGATAAGAAACCACAAATAAGTAAAAGCTACTTGGTTTTACTATCAAAATCAAGAATAACTAGCACTAGATTTATCTCAGGTTAGAAACCATACCATGTAAATATGAGTATGGAAACAGATTTTTTATTAGAAGTGAGTCATTTTTGCTAATAATCATGAGCATTTTCCATTATTTTTGTCAGGCTGACATGACTTATAATGCAAGGCATCCACTTTGTCACAGAATGAATATAACTTAATTCTTCTAATACTTTAGACTATGTTTCTGTTAATTACCACTGATAAAAAATAAAAGCCTTGCTTGAGGAAAACCTAATTACAGAAAATGCTCCTCACTGTAAATGTACTAAGTCAGCGTGAAGCAATGGGTTGCAGTAGCACATCTCTGGGCCATCAGAAAGACAGCTGCACTTACTTGCATGCGTAGCGGTCCACGGCTTCAATGTACATACACATGCCACCGTGGAGGCAGTACCCGGCGTGGGATGGGGGACATTCTGAGTAAACATTTCTCACAGAATAGTGCCCATCCTCCTTGACATGAGAGGGTGGAGTCGAGTCTAGAAGAATCAAAGATTTTACTTTTATTTTCTGAAGCTATCAGCATCCTTCAGGTACAAGTATCCACTTCCCACTACGGAAGACCTACATCAATCAGTGCCCACTTTCGCTAACCCAAAGGAAACCTATAGAGGATTTTCACTTTTAGGAGAAAAGATGAAAAGCAAAAATAGCATTCAGTGTTTTGCATGAGCCCTTAGCAAGGCAAAGGCACCCAAGCAGCGAGAGGGCCATGCTCCTTCCCCAGAAACCACACTCAGCATCTCAGCATCAAGCTGCCATAGCCTTGAACTGTCTGTGAGCATCAGTGCTTCATCCCCCTTTATTCTGTGCACCTGTTAGCAAAGTGTGTTCTAAGGTATCAGAAAAGCCTACAAGCTCCTGAGGATGTGACTGGACATAATTAAATGTATTAAGTATGATTTTGGTAAGTTATTATTATTAACTATTATTATTATTATTGGTTTTGGAATGCTCAAAACTTTTTCTATATAAAATTAACTAGAGGCCTGGGTGCATGAAATTTGTGCACAGGTATGGTCCTTAGGCCTGGCCTGCAATCAGGGCCAGCTTCCCCTGCAGCCACCCACCCGGGGTTTCCCGTTTGCCATCAGGTGATCAGAGCCTACTGGCTGGAGGAAGGGACCAAGAGGTTGGCTGGGAGGTCCCAATCAATAGGGTGATCAGGGCCTGCGGGCTGGGCAGCTCCTGCATTGAGTGTCTGCCCCCTGATGGTCAGTGCTTGTCATAGTGACCGGTTGTTCTCCCATTTGGTCGATTGATTTGCATATTACCCTTTTATTATATAGGATGGTAGTAACTGCTCTTTCACTTTGCTTCATTTTAGCTTTTGAATGTCAGGGGAAACCTAGGTCAGTATCAGGAATTAGTTTCTGTGAGCAATTTGTGATACAGTGCCTTTCAGTGACAGTGGAACTATCAAAGCAACAATAGTTTCACTTTCCTAACCAGACTTTCTGCTATTCGCCATGAAGAGGCCCATTCTCTCTTTAGGTTCAGTATTTTTTGACATAAAGCATACTGGAGGCAAATAAGAGAATGGTCAATCCTAAGACACCGAATGAATGCAGAGTCACTGATCTCATTATAAAAGCACATCTGTCATCCACAAACACACACATGTGAAATGACAACTAGCTTTAAGAGGGTCTCGCTGAACCACAGTATCTATTTATGGCTTATAAACTACCCACCAATACACAGTCCATTCCTCCTGCTATCCTGGGAGTCTCAAAAATTTCTCCCACGCAATGATTTCTTATAAAAACTATTTAACTTTCAGGGGGGGGGGCGGAACCCTAAAGACAAAGACTAGTCCCCTTGAGAGAAAAGAAATGTTACCATACATAGGAAATGCCAAAGTGGTAAAGTCCTTTCACTGAATGGTTCACTGCTCTTTAAAAGGAAAACATTAGGGTGTGTAGCTGACTATGTAAATATTAGCAATCTTCCAATGCCTTTAAGAAGAGCAAATTATTTGAGAAAATAATTTGTTAGCAAGCGCAGGACTTTCCTTTATTAGGATGCATTCTGCTTGCAGAGCGGAGCTGGATAAATAGCTGGCGGGATAAAGAGGATGAGTCTGGTCCTGGCCTCCAGAGCTCGAGGCCAGTCCCCTGCTGGGTGCTGATGGAGAGAAGAGGCTGGATTATGGGGAGAAGGGTCAGGAAGCAGGAGTTGACTATTATGAACATTTTTTAAAAGGAAGAAAAAAGAGTTGGAAGTCTAATTCAGATAAAGAAATATTGACCTTTTAAAGTAAAATTTTAAAATCCTTGAAAGTGACTAAAAATGCTAAAGGTCCAGACATCCTCCCCAATCTTTCCAGCCCTGCAGTTTCCCCAGCAGCCCGAGAAATTGACATCACAAACAAGGCATTCGCTGCATAGTTAAAGAGAGCCACCTGTGTTGCCACCTTTACTGAACTGTGAGTAATAAAGACAGATTTATTCCAGATGCTATCAAAATAAAAAAACAGGCCATTGCTCATTCTCAAGCCCAGCATCAGCCTAATCAAGAGGGCAAACCGGATAGCCTCATGGAACCAAATGGTTTCTGGAGTCTCAAATGCAAATACACTGGGGTACAGAATTTTCCCCAATCAAGTTCCTCCCCTTGGACCTAGATAACCCACCAACTTACCGGGGCAAATCTGCCAGGGTTCAGACAGGCTGCTGGTACACAGGCAGGTGTAGTTTCCCTCTGTGTTTGCACAGGTGGAATTTCCCCCGCAGGTGTGCACGCCCAGTTGGCACTCGTCAATATCTGCCGGGAAAGGGGGAGTGGGGAAAAGTGGGGTGTGGAGGAGGAAAGAGGGTCCGACAATGGGAAAACACTACATCAGAGAAGGAGAGTATCTTCGAGTTTGATCGTGCTGAACGTTCTCGGAGTTCTACACATTGTTAGATCCCAAATGTTTCATCAGCAGCACTGGGAGAGAGAGAGCATAAGGCTGGCGTTTTCCTGCTGCTTGGAAGGAAAGGGAATTTCCCAACACAAGAGCTCAGTGGAGCTTGGGAAGTGACCTGTAGACACATGTTTAGAAGTTCAGCTCACACCAAAGACAACATTTTTGGTGTTTTTTTAAAAATATATTTTATTGATTTTTTTACAGAGAGGAAAGGAGAGAGATAGAAAGCCAGAAACATCGATGAGAGAGAGGCATCGATCAGCCGCCTCCTGCACGCCCCACAGTGGAGATGTGCCCACAACCAAGGTACATGCCCTTGACCGGAATCGAACCTGGGACCTTTCAGTCCGCAAGCCGACGCTCTATCCACCGAGCCAAACCGGTCTCAGCACATTGTTGGCTTTTTAACATAAACTAAGCCATCAATCACTTTCTGTCCCTGATACCCACCTTCTCCTTTCTCTGTTACCACCCTGAGGTGTAGGCCCCTCCTCTCGCTAAGAAGAGCCTGACTACATCCCTGCACCTGCCCTCTCTGCTCCACCCCTAAACACCAGTGCCAGGCTAATCTTCCTGAACCTGTCTCCCAATGCTGCCAGTGCCCCCTGCTGTCCAAAGTGCACTGCCCAGCACGGTAGCCATTGCCATGGGGGAGTGCTGAGTACCCGGACCACAGCCAGTCCACGTGGGACTGTGTGTGTAAAACACACGCAAGATTGTGAAGACGTAATACCCAAATGAGAAAGAACGCAAAATTACCTTAATAATTTTGTCATGATTATATGTTCAAATAAATGTTAATACAATCGCTTCTCAGCCTTTTGGCTAGGGTGAAGTATAGTATCTATTCTTATCAGTTTAAAATGTTAATATTTTCAATATATTAGAATAAGTAAAATATATTTTAAATTAATCTCACCTGTTCATTTTTACTTTTTCTAATGTGGCTACTAGAAAATTTTAAATTATATATTAATTATATATGTGACTGACATTATATTGCTATTGATAGTGGTTTAGAGAAATAAAATCCCAATGACTAACCCTCAGATTCTTGTCTTCCATAAATGTAATCCAATGCACCAGTTACATACTGGTGCAGGGACACTGGCAGCATTGGGAGACAGGTTCAGGAAGATTAGCCTGGCACTGGTGTTTAGGGGTGGAGCAGAGAGGGCAGGTGCAGGGATGTAGTCAGGCACTTCTTAGAGAGAGGAAGGGCTTTCGCCCAAGGGTGGTAACTGAGAAAGGAGAAGATGGGTAGCGGGGACAGAAAGTGATGGCTTAGTTTATGTTAAAAAGGCAACAATGTTTTCTTTGGTGTGAGCTGAACTTCTAAAGGTGTGTCTACAGGTCAGTTCCCAAAAGTCACATGTTGAATCCCAACTCTTATGGTGACTATATTTGGAGAAAGGGCCTATAAGGAAGTAATTAAGGTTAAATGAGGTCATAAGAATGGGGCCCTGATCCAATAGGATTGGTGTCATTATAAGAGAAAGAGACATCAGCGTTCTCTCTCTCTCTTCCTCTCTCTTCTCTCCCTCCTTTTCTCCCTCTCTGCATGAGCCACAGAGAAGGGGCTATGAGTGTGTGTGCAGCAAGAAGGCAGCATTTGTAAGCCAGGGAGAGTCCTCACCAAGAACCGAATGAGCTGGCACCTTGATCTGAGACATCTAGCCTGCAGAACTGTGAGAAAATAAACATCTTGTTTAGGCCACCCAGTCTGTACAGCAGACAAGGGCCCTACCTTAACCAGCCTTGGTTTC
This sequence comes from Lasiurus borealis, assembly GCA_004026805.1. Taxonomy (NCBI): domain Eukaryota; kingdom Metazoa; phylum Chordata; class Mammalia; order Chiroptera; family Vespertilionidae; genus Lasiurus; species Lasiurus borealis. Next base: position 12,662 of record PVJN01037656.1, on the reverse strand, counting down.
TGCTTTCTCTCGCATACATCCTACAGGCAGTGCTCAGTGAGGCTACTTTCTATCCCTTCACGTACTGCCTAGTAAAAATTTACGCTTGCAAAGTAATCCTTCCTCTATGAAGTCTTCCCCCAAACCTCCAACAGGCATCTGTCCCAGTTCTGAACTTCCGCTGCAGTTTTCACTGCTCTTATGATGCTAACTCTCTTCACCACACACCACAGCTGTGTTTCTCTTAGATCACATTCTCCTTGCAGCAAGGGCTGCCTTTATCACCTTGGTATTCCCCTCAGTTCCTAATGCTGTGCCATTGTGCTAATGGAGGCCAATTAAATATGTCCCATTGGGTCCCTATCCTGAATGGTTCAAATTATATCTTTAAAAAACTGACTTCCTCTTACTATTTCTATAAACTATCACCCTGAGACTGAAAGAACTATTGCAAAAAGCAAAAACAAAGACTTGTGGACAAGAAACACAGCTACTCTTTACAATAAGAATAACAACTCTTTTATATAGCACTGTATCTATATCTATATATCTATACCTATATCTATATCTATATCTGGAGAGGGAGGGAAGGAGGAGTTGGAATATGAAAGGGAGAAGGTAGGAGCCAGCTCACCGCTTCTATAGGGCAGACTGGGCTTCCTTTCTCTTCAAAGTAAATTAAATATACAGCCTGTTTGTCTAAATTATCTATGAGCCTGTTTAATTAGAGCAGTGACATTTTCCTGACTGACAGCCAAATATGTGCTTAAAATGGCACTTACAGATGTCTGTGAACTCCACAAAACTAATCTGATTTAAATCAGCCAGATCCTGGAAGTTGAATGATATTTCATCTTTAATCTCAACACATAGGAGAAAGCAGGACCATTTTAGTTTCCTACCAAGGTATGTGCCCTCACTGTAAGAAGATTTTTAGGTTTTCAGCAGGAAAAGAAAACACCAGAGACATTTTATAGGCTGTACAACCTTAGAAACCCACTTCGCTGGGTGGCGATGGCTGCAGGCAGGCCTTCACTTGCACGGTGATGCTACGCTCCTGACACCTGGCATGGGCCACTCAGTGAACTCCCGTCCAACAAGCCACACCCAGGCCTTGGCAGAGGGTGGTGGTTATGAAAGAGGTCTTAATCATTCATTATTCATGTCTTCAGTCTTTCATCTATTTTCAAGAGCCACCAAAGAGCCCTTTGCACAGAACCACACCTCTTTTCCTTACACACACACACACACACACACACACACACACACACACACACAGTAAAACCTGTATCAGCTCTGCAGTTCACTGCTGTTCAATTGCCAAATTTGGTGACAAAGAAAATGTTCAATTCCACCCAGGATGGTTCAAGGAATGGAGTATTACTATTTTTAAAAATATTTTGATTACTTTTTTTTCTTTAGAGAGAGAGAGCGAGGAAGGGAGAGGGAGAAAGAGAAACATAAATGTGAGAGTGGGACATCGATCAGTTGCCTCCTGCATGCCCCATACTGAGGGTTGAACTCACGACCTGAGCACATGCACCCCCTACCAGAATTGAACCAGCAACTCCTCAGTGCACTGGAGGACACTGAACCAAGCCACACCGGCCAGGGATCACGATATGCAGTATCAAAGAGGCACTGGTGTCTCTCAAACCCAGACAAAAGAACTGGAAAGGCAGAGGGGTAAATGGCCTCCACTGGGTGTTGTTGCAGACTAGAGCAAGAACAGCACAAGGGCACAAGCCAAGCTTGGCTATGCACCAAGAACTGAAAGATGTCCGTTTGAACAGGCCACACAACTCCTTTTAGTCTTAACATGTATGTCACCCCAGTTATATCCTGCCTTTTCTTGGCCCACCACACCCATAGCATTTCATGATTCTCCGAGGCCTGCCTCCACCCACCCACCTGAGCACACAAACTCTTACCAAGACAGTGAGTCCCATTTCCTTGGTAGCCTTCTGAGCACGTGCAAACATAGCTACCTTCTGTATTGATGCACTTGGAGGAGGGGTGCGGGCAAACTGTGATATCCATCTCGCATTCATCCATATCTGTGGGCAAATGATGAACTCATGAAATACCTAAGCCTTCCTAGTATAAATGAGGGTACTAGGCAAGAATAAGTATAATCTGCTATATGATCATTCAGTTGTTTATGGAGACTGCAAATGCAGTGCAAACCCATAAAGCTCATGTCTCAGTCGATTTTTATAGGTCTCTCACAGGTCTAATTAGCTACATATGTGTACATAAATCATTTTGTGCCAGAGTTTCAGGCCATAGGACTGAGATTATTTACAGTAATCCCTAACTTATAATTTTGAGGCAATCAATGTAAAACAGAAGCCAATCCATCAGTCTATTTATTACATTAAAACATATGACATAAGCTTTTGGAGAAAAAAGGCTGCGTTTTTATTAAATTGTTGGTTTTATAAATTTGACTTGAATTCACATTCATACTTCTGAAACTAATTATCAATTCTTCTCCTTAATGTCAACTCCATATATAATGTAATTTTAACATCAACTCAATGTAATGTAACAACATACTGTTTCATATTTCTATACATGCCACCCATTATCTTTTTTGTTGTTGGTGGTTTAAGTATTACCTATGTCTCCTTTTTCTCCAGATTGATCTCCCCTGCCTCTTTCATCCCTGAGGACAAGCCCATTATCTTTTTAGCTAATACCAAATAATTTACTCAGTCGTACTGATTACATAAGTCCTTCAGGAGATTTGACCCCATTTGATCCGAGAGAATGTTTCTGGTTCACTATTTCCCACAACTATGTACATTGACCTTCACTCTTACCAGAACATACTTTTCCATCCCCAGCAAATCCTCTCAGACACTGACACGTGGCAGCCTCTCCCTCTGAGACACACTGAGAGTGTGGACCACATTCCACGGGACTGCAGTCATCGTCATCTGCAAAGAGCGAGAACCCCATCAGATCACTTCCATACCACAGAGGTAACAATGGCTTTAATGTTCTGGGTTCTACAGAACATTCCAGTGTGCCCTTTTCCAAGTTCCGGGACAGGTTATTCTCCAAATAGAAACACTGCTGACCTGGAAGTTATATCTATCGTAAAGGGCTCATAAGCCATATATTCTCATTTACATGCTCTCAACAAGTCTTTAGCCCCAAAGAACTGTTTGGTGTTCAAACAGCCCTGCATGAACTTATTTACAATTTTTAAAAGCATTTAAAATTTGAATTATACAATTTCTAGGAGAAAATGGACTCAAGTTTCAAAAGGTTTCTAGCTTATTTGAGAATTCCCAACCATAATGACACACAAAAGAGGTCAATATGTTCTTATCCCTGAAAGACAGACAGACTAAAATATAGCAAGTAGCTCTGTGTACTAACATGGCAAAGAGATTCAATCATAAAGATTTATTGTTGATTTACTAAAATTACATTTCATCTATAATAGAATATGTATGTTTATTATCAAGATTTATGCAGAGACTTGCAAACCTCAAGGCACTTTTGCAAAGTCATGAGCCATATAAACTAAATGCTGTAAATAGATCATTTCATTTCATACTCCATTAAATGCAAATGCCCGAGGGGACAGAGTTGCATGCTAAGCCATAAACATGAGCAAGTCCCCCTGTACCTCCTCCCCCGCCCTTAACTACTATATAATCGTTCTCCAAATGTGTCCTCCCTTTTGGAGTTGGGGGGATCTGACATACCACAGTAGGATATAAGCTGTCATCTGTCTATTCACTAGTAAGTTTGCTCATCTGAGTATAGAAGAGGTCAAACTTGCCCATAAATTTAAAGAAAGTTAAATGATCAAAGTAGGATTTGATGCCACATGAACGCAGACCTTGGGTAATTGTGTTTGATTTGCTTAGCTATTTCAGTAAGATTTCTCTTGTGGGAAAACATACCTTTCAGGCTTGCCTGATAATGTGTCACTCCTGACTCTTAAAGATGGATAACTTCAGACTAAATCAATTACCCATTTGATTCGGCATTTATCTGGAGGACTAGCTTCCAAATCACAAGGCTGTGCAGAGCGTGTGGTGGACAGTATTCAATTACTCAAGACATTTTAAATCACTTGCACAATTATCTTAAATTAGAATCTGATTCAGGATTTATTTGGTAACTTACAAACCCTAAGGCTGCTTTGTACAATTAAAAGCAGTGGAGGTGCAGTTGTTAGAGGGATGGGCTATAGCCAAAGTTCTTTCTACCATAAACTAGCTTTGGAAAGAAGGAATGACTAGGCTTCACAATCCTCTTCTCTAAAATATAAGTGACAATTCCTGTCCAGTCTACTTTACATGATTGTTGAAAGAACTTGGAGAAAATATGATCTTTAAAACTCCTGAGAATTATAAATTATTATGCACATCTAAATAAGGATTATAAGGAAGAAGAATGCTACGACAGTCTGAATCAAAATTTGCCTTATCACACTAGAGAAAATTCTGGGACCTGTTGGATAAAATTAATAAGTTCATTCAAAAGTACCTAATATGTACCAGATCCTAATGAGAGCCAAAAATACAGTGATGGAATATATAGACAAGGACTCTGCTTTCTTATATAATTAACTAGGGCCTGGTGCATGAAAATTCATGCACTAGGTGGGGGGGAGGGTTCCCTCATCCCAGGAACCCTCAGGGGATGTCCTACTGATAGCTCAGGCCCGCACCTCACAGAGAGTGGGTCTAAGTTGCAATCTGGCCTCCCTCTGTGGGAGGCAACCAGGTTGATCAGGTGAAGGTGCTGCCCCCATCACCCCACTGTTGCTGCCACTGCCAGCTGTGGTAGCTGCAACGCCTGAGCCCTAGGCCTCCCTGCTGCTGTGGCTTTGTCCAGATGAAAGTCTGGAAGACATCTGCCCTAATTAGCATATTGCCCTTTTATTAGTATAAATTATTTAAGAACAGGTATGGTAAGCACTATTTATAAAACAATTCCTAGTTCTAAGAGAAGGTATGTTTTTCCACAATTCCTAGTTCAGGAGACTAGGAAAGGCTTTCTGAGGAAAGGCATATAAAGCTGAGGTCTGGCCTGGCCAGCATGACTCAGTGGTTGAGCATCGGCCTATGAACCAGGAGGTCCCAGTTCATCTCCCAGTCAGGGTACATGCTTGGGTTGTGGGCTTGATTACTAGTGTGGAACATGCAGGTAGCAGCCAATCAATGATTCTCTCTCATCATGGATGTTTCTATCTCTCTCTCACTCTCCTTTCCTCTCTGAAATCAATAAAAAAATTTAAAAGTAAATAAATATATTTTTAAAAAGCTGAGGTCTTAAGGATTTGCAGGACTTGGAAAGATTAGAAAGAGCACCGTAGGCCAAGAACACAGCACTTGCATGTTACAGGTAAGATCAGGGTAACTGAAACAGGCCACACAAAGCTGAGGACAAAAGGGCACACATCTTGGTTGGTGAAGTGTGTAAGGGCTAGTTCATTTAGGGCCCAACAGGCCACATTGCAAATTTTAATTTTTATTCATGAACTAGAATAATTTATAATTTTAATAGATTTGACAATGAAATTTTTATGATTGAGACTGTCATATTATACACAGATCTACTTGCTACAAATCAATATGTGTCTTTGAAGAATCCTATCTAATAAAAGAGTAATGTGCAAATTAATCATCACTCTGTTATACCCACAAACCATGCCAACAAGCCAATCAGGAGCAAGTATGCAAATTAACCAAACCAAGATGGCTGTGGCCATGGAGAGAGCAGGAGGGAGGCTTGGGTTTCCCTGGCAATGGAGGAAGGCAAGCTTTCTGCACATCCTGGCCAGCCCAGGCCTCCACTCCAGGCTAAAAAGTTTCAATTATAAAAGATAAATAAATCCCAACAAAATGGCTGCAACCACAGAGCTGGAAAGAGCAGGAGGCTAGAGTTGCTCCTGGTGATGGACAAAACCAAGCTTCTGCAGCCCTGGCCTGCCTTGGCCTTTGCTTAAAGCTACAAAGTTTAAATTATAGAAGATAAATAAATCTCAACAGAAATGGCTGCCACCATGAATTGAGCAAAAGGCTTGGCTCTGCTTCAGGCTACAAAGTTTCAGCTGTAGAAGATAAATAAGTCCCAAATACCAGGGCCTCCGCTTGGGTTGCCAGGGGGCATGGCTGGACTGCAAACTAACACAGGCCCCTCATGCAGGCCACCCACATCCCAAAGAAACTCCCACCTTGATCTGGGACACCCTTCAGGGCAAACCAGCTGGCCCCCATCTATGTACCAGGACTCTATCCTATCTAATAAAAGAGTAATATGCAGATTAACCATCACTCCAACACACAAGATGGCTGCCCCTATGTTGTCAAAGATCCTACCCCTATGTGGACACAAGATGTCCACCACAAGATGGTCAGCAGGAGAGGGCAGTTGGCAGGAACCAGGCCTGCAGGGGAGGGCAATTAGGGGTGACTAGGCTGGGAGAGGAAGGAAGTTGGGGGGGCCAGTCCTGCAGGGAAGGGCAGTTGGAGGTGACCAAGCCTGCAAGGGAGGGCAGTTAGGGGTAACCAGGCCTGTAGGAGAGGGCAGTTAGGGGCAAACAGGCTGGCAGGGAAGCAATTAGGCATCAATCAGGTTGTCAGGGGAGTGGTTAGGAGGTGATTAGGCTGGCAGGCAGAAGCGAGGGACAATCAGGAAGGCGAGTAGTTGGGAGCTAGCAGTCCTGGATTGTTAGAGGGCAGTTGGACATCCCTCGTGGGGTTCCAGATTGGAGTGGGTGCAGGCTGGGCTGAGGGACACTCCCCCCATGCACGAATTTCATGCACCAAGCCTCTAGTAAGAACATATTGACCTAAAATCCAACATAGAGTTTTCAAGCTCTTTTTGGTATAGACACTTTTTGAAATGAAATCTCACTCATAAATAAGACTCCTTAGCCTAACACGAGTAGAACTACAACTTTATAAGCAAAGACAAAATAAAACACAATCCAGATATGAAAAGATTAGGTCAAGCCAAAACCAGTTTGGCTCAGTGGATAGAGTGTCAGCCTGCAGACTGAAAGATCCCAGGTTCAATTCTGGTCAAGGGCATGTACCTTGATTGTGGGCACATCCCCAGTAGTGGGTGTGCAGGAGGCAGCTGATTGATGTTTCTCTCTCATCAATGTTTCTAACTCTCTATCCCTCTCCCTTCCTCTCTGTAAAAAATCAATAAAATATATATTTTTTTAAAGAAAAGATTAGGTCATTCTAACCAAGACAATCAATTTCATCTATTCTACACAAGGCAGAGTATGTTTTCAGATATTAAGCCAAACACAGCCTATGATATATACGTTCCAAATTTTTGGCCATTTCATCACTCTTCTATCTCACCCATGTGCCTAAATTACTGTTATTTATCTTGGTCTTTGATTCCTCCAAACATTAGTCTTTCAATATATATTCTATGAATCTCTAGGGATCCCAAGTGATTTTGAAAGTTTCTTTATGCTGCTCATATTTATATTGTTTTATCCCATCACATTGTTCGTCTCCACATCAGACCATGATCTTGGAGACTGGGGCTATATTTATATCATCACGGCATCCCATCACTTAACCTGAGGTATGACAAATAAATAGTTGTTAAATGAATAATATTCCTAATGCGACAATGTTTTCCAGTTCTCATTTTCCTGACATGAGTTAATTATTTGGTCATAATTTTAAAAAATATTTGGTCAAGTCACTAACTTCAAATATCTTAGTTTCTGTTTTAAATCTGTAAGATGATGTGCTGTGATAAGTATCAAACTGGAAGATGAAGTACCTGGTAAACTCTAAAGCTCCCTATAAGTTATCATTGCTCAATATTCCACCTCCTTGTATTTTATTTAAAAACTAGAGGTCTGGTACACAAATTTGTGCACCAGTGGAGTTCCTCGACCTTGCCTGTGGGATCAGGCAGAAACTAGCTCTCTGATATCCCCCAAGTGGTCCCAGATTGTGAGAGGGTACAGGCCAGGCCAAGGGACCCCACCAGTTCATGATTGGGGCTGGAGAGAGATGCAGAAGGTTAGCCAGCCAGAGAGGGACCACAGGAGGACTCCAGGGCATGTCCAGCCCATCTCACTCAGTCCTGATCAGCTAGACCCCAGCAGCAAGCTAATATACCAGTTGGAGCGTCTGCCTCCTGGCGGTCAGTACATGTCATAGCGATTGGTCAACTGGTCAACTGTCTGCCCCCTGGTGGTCAGTGCACGTCATAGTGAGTAGTTGAGTGGCCTTAGCATATCATTAACATATGATGCTTCAATTGGCTGAACGGTCAACTGGACACTTAGCATATAGGATCACACTGATAAGTTCTTATGAGGAGGGGTAAGACTTACATATTGACAAATTAGTCTGCAGATCATAAAAGTTGGATGAGCACTTTGTTAAGTGTATGCAATGTCCTACTGTGGAATTTCCAAACATATTTTTAGTCACAGACACTTGGTTAAAATCTTAGCTGCACTAATTGAAGTTCAGAGACCTAGAGTGAGAAGGTGTGGGGTTTGCAGAAGACCTAGGGCTGAGCTAAATCCAATTTGAAAACCATTGGTCTCATGAGTGAATACAGAATATAAAAGAATGTTGTTCCCTAAAGTTGTTAAATACTGAACAAATAACTTAGCAATTTGTTGATAAATGTGCCATATAGAAGGAAAATCCTAACAGTTGTTATTTGTGGACTTTCTGGAGCAGCTGAAACAAACATCCTATATTTTCTTATCAGTTACTATCTACTTTCACACTAACTGAAGTACAGCTAAATGGGCCAAATACCAAAAATATGAGGTGCGGGGGGATACATTCAAATCTCTTCTGTCTTATTTTTCACCCTTGTTTCCAAGTTAGATTTCTTCCGAGAAGGCACAGTGCAGAGTTTCAATAAGTAAAGTTCTTGTCCAGTTTAATATGGGGCCATCTTCCTCCAGTACATGGTTCAGGAGAGAAGTTCCAAAGTTGGAGTCCAAAGTTGGGCTTCACTAGTTTTGTGTAGATTTAGCCAACATTAAGTTAGAGAGATAATTAAGAAGTTTAATTGATAGGATGGAAATATTTGGGACCAAAGCTGTACTGGAGGATTCATTATTCATACCTGACACCATGATTTCGGCCACCAGCATATGTTGAGATTCTGTAATGTTATCTTCAAACTGTTGACTGCTGGATAAGATGTCCGATGGCATTACTTGATTACTTAGATCTGCATTGCTACCTATTGAAAGTCAACAGATATAATTAATTCATCATTTATGGTTCAAGAAAAGTGGTATTTGATTTATATTTATGGTTCTTTGTTGGGTTTGAATTCAGATTCATTCTCACAGTAAGAGCATTCAAGGAAACTATCAGGGTCTTGGTGACTTAGAAAACCTCACCTGCTATACCACACCATCCCAGCTTTACTCCATGCAACTGATGGTTGAGAAAAGGGAGGCAATGGGGATGAAAGACAGAACATTTTTAGATACTGGCAAAAAACCAATAAGAGTGAAATACTACAATCTTTATAAATATACTCAGACCATAATCATAGACTGTCATTACAAGGGAAATTTAGTGATCTGATCTCCCCAACCTGACTTCCATACACACTCCTCCTTTAGGCTGTTCCAAGACTTATTTTTGCCTGATTTTTTTATTTAGGAATGAGGAGGAGTATAAATAAGCCATAATTTCATATAGGCATAGGACCTATGCAACCTCCCAGGCATGGAAAAACTGGATTCCCTAAAATACCAAATACGCTCTCTAAGTATGGTGCATGGATCCTGGGGTTCCATTACATGGAGTCCATAATGTCAAGCTATTTTTATAAAAGACAAATAACATCGACGTTTTCTGTCTTTTTTCACTATGCCTACATGGATATTGATGGGCAAAAGTAATGATGGGTGGAATTCAGTGCCTTAGCAAGAATCAAGGCCATGGCATCAAACTCTACTAGTGTTCATATTCTTCACTGCCACATACATTCCCACACACATTCACACACATACACACACACACACACACACACACACACACACACACACACACATTCTACTTTCACTTAAGAGGATCCATGATAAAAGTAAGAATTATTAATTTTTAAACATCTCAACCATGGAATATTTGGCTCTTTAATATTCTGTGTAATAAAAAGGGAAGTACACATAAAACATTCTGTTGTTTTTTGAAAATATTGAATTATGATGGTTGTCAAAAGGAAAATCATTTGTATGCTCTTTGAGTTGCAAGTTGAAACTAGCCTCTTTTTTTACTGAGCATGATTTTCACTTGAAAGAATGATTGATAAACTATGTTTTTTAACACTTAGAGGTTTGGCGAACGTTTTTTGAAAAATGAATGAAGTGAGCCTGTCACTTCAAGGGAAACAACTCACAGTACTTGTTGCCAATAGTAAAATTTGAGCTTTCAAGTGGAAAGTAAAATTATAGAAAATTTTTTCATCTGCCATGAGCTTGCCAAAAATCCTGATACTCAAAAGACTTTTCTGATGAGTTTGATGATAATAATTAATTTTATTTTTGTATATTAATGAAACAATGGGAAGACCTGCATAACTCAATGACATTTTCAAATGACCAAAAAATTATGCTAATAAGTTATGCAAGGTAAAAGAGCCACTCAAAGCACAAAATAGACCCCGGGATTTTAATGTGTCAGAAGGCAAAAAAGTTCATTGATATGATTTCAGATTCCATATTGCAACTAAATTCTAAGAAACTACCAACTGTATAGCTCTGGCATAGTATCAAATAAAAAATACAGCCGAGACCGGTTTGGCTCAGTGGATAGAGCGTCCGTCTGCGGACTGAAAGGTCCCAGGTTCGATTCCGGTCGGGGGCATGTACCTTGCTTGCGGGCACATCTCCAGTGTGGGGTGTGCAGGAGGCGGCTGATCGATGTCTCTCTCTCATCGATGTTTCTGACTTTCTATCCCTCTTCCTTCCTCTCTGTGAAAAAATCAATAAAATATTTAAAAATATATTAAAAAAATAAAATAAAAAATACAAAAAAGAATATCTGTAATACAAGCTAAGTATTCTCACCTTTTCTAACTATGTCTCTGTGAGGCCACATTTTCTTCATGTGCTTCAATCAAAACAACACAGCAACAGACTTAACCTACAAACAGATATGAGAATCCAGCTGTCCTCCACTAAGCCAGATACTAAAGATATAAAGGAAAACCAATGCTATTCTTTACTATATATTTCTTTTGGGAAAAAATATAATTATTTCAGCTTAGCTGGTGTGGACCAGTGGTTCAGCGCTGACTTATGAACCAGTAAGTCACAGTGCTATTCCTGGTTAGGGCTCATGACTGGATTGCAGGCTCGATCTCCAGTTTGGGCGCACGCAGGAGGCAGCTGATCAATGATTCTCTCTCTTCATTAATGTTTCTATCTCTCTCTCCCTCTCCCTTCCTCATAAAAATACATAATTATTTCATTTATTTCCTTAAGACATGTTATGTTCATATGCAATGGAGTATTTGTATAATTTTAATTAAAATATTTTTATAATCTTTTAGTTTTAATTTCTAATATAAGTATGGATAGATATAACTTACATAAACAAAATCTCTTTGCAGTTCTCAATCATTTTTAAGAATGTAAAGGGCACTTGAAACTAAAAATATTGAGAACTGTTGTCCTAAGACAACAATAAATAGAAAGTTCTGAAAATCCAAAATATCCAATTCTGGTTCATAGATAGATTGATCCATTTATTTGCTGTCAATCTGTCATTTACCTTACACCATGCCTTTAAGATGAATATACATTTTTTTAAAAAATATGTAAAATAAAATGTAAATTCTCTTTGATATAAAGATATCAAGAGACATATATAGCCAAATATACCAAAATTGATTAGATATACATTCAAGAAAAGGAAGTCAAGACTACTGACACATCACACTATACTCGCTTTTCCTTCCTCTTCCTCAAAGTCATAGTTTTTTAAAACGTTATTACAGCCTTCTCAGGTTGGATTCATCATACTTGCTTGAGGAAATGTTATTTATTAGAAAAGATTTTTGCCTTCTATCCTAACACCAGTCACGTGGCAGGGGGATTGTATATGACCACCTCCAACATTGAGGCAATAAAACTTCTAAACAAAGTATCTCTGAAGATTAACTGAGCTGGTAAAATACTAGCATTTATTTCTAAAATTGGGCTACTCCACCATAAAGAAGGGTTGAAGGATTGGACTTTGAATATTATCTTTTGTTCACTAAGTTTACAACAAGAGATCAATTCAATTTATCTTGAATAAGAAGCCCAGACTCATCAGAGGAAGGAAAAAAAAATAGTTGGCCTCCCTGAAAGCAGGGGGGCTTTTAATTATACAAAATACTAAAAATCAGCAAAAGCATAGGGTTCAGGGTAGAACAGAACTGTATCCCTGAGCCAAGGTAGGATGATTTAGCACATAATTTATTACATTACCTGCTGATATCTGATGATCAGGTAAGGCCAGACACTTTTTCCCACCTGAGGCTTTCACAAAACCTTCACGACATGAACACTGAGCAATTCCAAACTTCTCTTTGCAAACATGTTCACAGCCTCCATTTTGGAATAAGCAGGGATTCGCTCCTAGCGGGGGGAAAGAGCTGCATTCACAGTTGGGCTTGGAGATCAAAAGGCCACATTGATACAA
>PVJN01037655.1:0-20786 GCA_004026805.1 Lasiurus borealis | reverse complement strand
GGGAACAGATGTGAGAACACAAATCCCTAAGTTGGCTTTGCATGTAAATGTTACTGTGCTATGTTTTTGTAGTACTGTCTTAGGGATGTTGAAATTAAAATTTGGTACTGCAATTGTTGATTTAAAAAATGTGTGGTATGTTTTTAACTAGTTGGCAGGTTTGATAAGTGGGATTGAACTATATGACTTGTCCCAAGCACAAAATAAAGTTACAGTATTTAGGCATCCGGAGTCCTAGTTTCATGTGTCAACTTAGTTTCCTTAAATTTTCTAAGGAAAGGAATAAATAATGATCATTGTATATTTGTGGGGCGGTGGTATGGGTACAGAAAACTCTTAAGCACTAGTTTTATGTAACAAAGAGATCAGAAATGTTCTTAATTCACATTATAAATTAGGTAAGCAAAACAGACCAGACCTGTTCCTAATTCACATTATAAATTTGGTCTTCCTCCCCTACCTTCATAAGAGAAAATTTTAGCAGGGAGAAATTCGCCTAAATTCCTCTAAAACATTATGGTAATTATAATGTTTCTCATTTTAAGTGCTTTATGCCTTCTCTGTAGTAACATGGCCTAGTTGAAAAGATATAAAAAAATGTACTTTCCACAAGCAGTGTATTAGACGGAAAAGATTTATCCTTAGGAAAAAATGACCACGTCATTAAAAACAAAATTTGTTACCTCGAGTCTAGCAGAGAGAAAGCTAGATTTAGTCACAGGAACATATGTTCGGAGGCTCACACTGCAGGTGGTGGAAAGACCCATATGCTTGTGTTCCTTGTCATGCTTTTTGTAACTGTGATTCTTCCTTTTTTCCTCCCTCACCCACAAGGCCGGAGGAACGCAGTTTTTGCTGTGGCATTTAAAAAGCTCAGTGATAATGTTGCAGCTGAAGCATCTAGCTTTCAGCGGCCCAGTGATTCTGGAGCAGTTTCTTACTTTGAACTCTTCTGCGCTGGAACCTTGACCTTGTGTTCATCAGCAGAGAAGTTCATTCGGTGCAGAATTTAAAATGGTCCCTAGGAAAGGGCAGCATCTAGCAAAGATTCTTTTAAAAGTCTTTATATCCATATTCAGTCATTAAATGAACTTTCTAGGAGAATAAAGTCATTTCAGTCCTACACATAGATTAGCAAGATATATTAGGCCTTTCATTTCTCTAGCATTAAAATAGATCATTACTCAGGAATTTGCAGTCATTACTGACAGTGACGACTGTAATGAAAAGCCAGTTATTCGTGCCAACACAATGTAAATTCGGATGATCACAATTCTCAAGTTCACCTAATATACCAAGTCATTATCTGTATCTACAGTAAATAATGTCTGATGTTCCCGTGCTGCTATGCGATATTTACAAACTTGAGGCTAGTTGTTCAAGGATAGAACTGTGGAAGAATGACCAATGTTTTCCAAGAAGCGTAAAATTAACACTGAAGCAATGTTAGCCATCTTTAGAAATTTGCATTTAGAGTGATATGTGTACTAAAAAATTCATGTGACTGTGACTTTTCTTGTGCTTTCCTGCTGTCTAGATGCCCAGCCTACAGAGTCCGAGAAGGAAATTTATAATCAGGTGAATGTAGTGTTAAAAGATGCAGAAGGCATCTTGGAGGACTTGCAGTCATATAGAGGAGCTGGCCATGAGATCCGAGAGGTAAAGCGCGCCCGTTTCCCCGACAACCAGAATGCCCTGTGTCCCTCCCTCTTTCCAATCGCTTTCTGTACTTTGGAACTCTATTGCCCAGTAAAAGTTATATTTAAAGAAAGATCACTTGCATCATCTCAAAAGTGGTTGCAAAATATAAAGGTAAAAGAAAAACAATGTTCTATAAGTATGTATGTATTTTATGTATATTAAAGAAAATGGTGTATTATTGGTTGCTCTCACCTGAAATTGACTGTATCCATGGGGGGCCTGTTGGTGCTTTATGGAGGGGAGGAGCGAACACAGCTTCCTGCGGCTTTTTGTTCTGTCGTCTGTTTTTCCTGCTCCCCCTCAACTTCTTGGGAAATGCTGACTCCCCAACTCTGTCTGACTCCCCAACTCAGTTTGACTTTTTCCTGCAGAGCACATGTTCAGTGTGGTCTCCCTCAACTCTCTGCTCCCGAACCTCGGACCTGCTCCAGGTTTCCTCCCATCCACCTCATTCTCTATTTCTTCTGTTTTTCCGGATAAGCTCAGTCTGTCTCCTTCTTCTTTTTTTTAAAATATATTTTATTGAATTTTTACACAGAGTTAGAGACATAGATGAGCAAGAAACATGGATCAGCTGCCTCCGGCAACACCCCCTACTGGGGATGTGCCCGAAACCAAGGTACATGCCCTTGACCGGAACCGAACCTGGGACCCTTCAGTCTTCAGGCCGATGCTCTATCCACTGAGCCACACCGGTTAGGGCAGTCTGTCTCTTTCTTACCAAGACTATGTTCTCTAACATTCTTCTCCATTTTCCTCTGGAATTTCAGTTCCTTCTTCTCTTCATTCCATCTGTTTTTTTGTTTTTTCCTCTTTTCCTGACTTTTCCTCCTCAGCAGAAACACATACTCAGCAGTCCTGTTCGCCCAAAGACACCTCCTAGCCTCCTTTTCTCATCTAAGATCGAGTCTGTTAAACAAACAACGCTTATTCTCTGGCTAAACCCCTGGAGACGGAGCTGATGTTTTGATACATGTGCTGACGGTTTCAGTATTTTCGGAAATGAGAGGGAGCATACCTGCTCCACGACACCCTCACACTGACACTGACCACGCAGCCCGTGCCTGCGGGCTGTGATGGTGCTGTGCTCAAACGTTCTCCAGCAGCAGGAACGCTGAGTGGAAGGAGGAACCAGCGATGTAAGGCGAACCATGACATGTTGTGGTGGCAGGGCAGCCATTGTCCCAGTGCCGAATGCAGCAAGGCCAGGAAGCAGTTAACTGCTCGCTGGGACAGTGGGTGGCCTTGGCTGGAGCACTTGATAGTATGAGAATGAGCAGATATTCGAAATATCATTTTCAGATCCTTGCAAGAGAAGTTGGCTAGGCTTCTCACGAGAAGAAAGCACATTGAAAGTTTTTATCTATTTGCTCATTTCCTGAATAATAAATAAAATAAACAAATTTCTACTTGCTCTGAAACATTACTGAGACTGGGCTTGAGGCTAAAAGGATTTTTCATATACAGCAGGATAATATTACGGTCCCTTTGAAAGATGGTCAACTATTTTTAGCATTGAAATATTTCTGCATAGCCACATAAATGGGATTTACTTTGGACTCCTATAGTGTTTAAGCATCATTAAAATTTTTCTTATGTTAAACAATCAAGGACATTTGCATATAGAGCCAAGCTTATAAAGCAAATGGCTTGAATAATTATAGCCCATTTATTTAGTTCGCAGCTAATTTATTCAGAGCTGCTTCTAAATTTACCTGGTTTCAATTTTTGTTTACGTTCCTGTTTTTTGGTTTTGTGTAGACGGAGTGCTAGCGCCTTGGGAAAATCTAAACATCAGTCCCCCCTGATCATGTTTATGAGTTAGCCCCCACACCCCACCTTGGGGGTTAAGTTTCAGCTTTCAGATGTGTGTGTAGCTTGTTTGAAGATGTCAGAGAAAGCAAACCAGGTTGTTGAAAAAGACATTAAGTTTCATAAAGGGTTAAGAAAAGCATCTATAAGCAAAATAAAGATGAAAATAAAATACATTTCTTTGGGAAGAACCCTCTAAATAAATAGAAGGTTGCCTAGTGGTTTGAAAAACGGCATAGAGAAAGGCATATGCACATTATATTGGGGCCTTTAGATTGTGGTTTCTTTCCTCCTTTCAGATTTTAAAATAGTTTTTCCCCTTCTTATTCGGGAAAACCTGAGAAAACTCGGATTCCAGAATAATACTTTAGTTATAGGACATAAGTGTGACAGTTTCTGAACCCCATCTTTCAGGTTGATTGGGGTTCTTAATTTGGTAAGTCTCCTAAACTGCTTTGAACCCTGGAATTGGAATTATTCCAAGTTTCAAACCCTGTTCCACAGTTGGCATCTTATTTCATTGATTGCCTGATTTTTGGGTTTGTTTTTATTCTGCTGAAATAATTTTTTGAAAGAGTTCTGCTAAGAAAGCCTGTCTGCCATATGCAGAACAATATAAATGATTTCTTTTTGTGGCTCTAAAAGGTATCAAGGCGTAATATATTCAACCAGCACGTATTGTGTCATCCTATTCCATTATATCCACGTCAATCGCAAGGATAACTAAAAGCATGTTATGATTGTGTTAAGTATCCAAGGATCTGAGAAGGACCACTCTCAGCATTCCTGAGTCCATTGTTCCGTATTTTATAGATTGTACCAAGGTTTCCAACGTTTGCTGAGACATATTTTAATATAAAAAGAATGCTGCTGGACTTTGAGACCTTAACGTGTTTTTATTTTTTCCTTTCCGTTTTGCAGGCCATCCAGCATCCAGCAGATGAGAAGTTACAAGAGAAGGCGTGGGGTGCTGTTGTCCCGCTAGTCGGCAAATTAAAGAAATTTTATGAATTTTCTCAGAGGTTAGGTAAGTTGAAAGTTTTGTAATTAGAACTTCCCTAGTGAAAAATGCACTTACTGGTGCCATCAGAAGTAATTCAGCGTATTTTATGTTCACATTGCTATATTAATGTGCTACGTAGGTGAAGCCGGTTTGTTAGACTGTAGGATATTATAGCATAAACCTTGATCTTTATTTGGACTATTGTCCTCGACACATTAGTACTTGCATAAGGAAAGCTCTGATTTCATTGCCATCTCAAGGGTCCCAGCCAGAGAAACCACTTGGTAGACGGTCTCTCCAGCAAACCCTCTCGCACATGCAGGCGCTAATCTATAGGCTCCGGAATATTGAGATATTTATGTTCTTAAAGTCATTGCCGATGAGGATCAGTTAGTTCATGGGTCTAAAGCTACAGGTTGAGAAGTAGGAAGCCCATAGGAAAAGCTACGGTGAGATCCAAATTGTGCCTTCACTACAACCAGGAAACAAGTGGAATTCCTTCCTTGGAGAAGTGGCCAACGCAAGATCTAGACATCGAGCTGCTGGTGTCATTTGAAAGCTGCACGTTGGAAGGAAGGGCTTTCTGTGTGAAATTGTGGACATTCGGGGGAGCAGGATAGGTATATCTGAATTTTGAAACATTTAAATCGAAGTTCTTGACACATGTTTTATATAGTTTTGAGTTTCGAATCTCATACACGTTATGTATTTTAAATAAACGCGTACAGCCGAAACCGGATAGAGCGTCGGCCTGGGGACTGAAAGGTCCCAGGTTCGATTCCAGTCAAGGGCATGTATCCAGGTTGTGGGCACATCCCCAGTTTTGGGGGCGTGCAGGAGGCGGCTGATCGATGTCTCTCTCTCTCATCGATGTTTCTAACTCTCCCTCTCCCTTCCTCTCTGTAAAAAATCAATAAAATATATTAAATAAACACGTACAATTTGGTAAGAACCGTGCAGTAAGAATAAGAGTCAACCTGGGGGCTCGTGCGCTAAGTTTAGGCCTGAGATGTGATTTCTTTGGGCCATAGCTTAAAAAATTCCTCATCAGAGGCCACGTTTAAAAAGTTGGTAATTGTTTGTGTTTTGGGGTAAGTCTCCAGTTGTGTGAGGAAACCAGCAGTTTAGGTACCAGTTGGTCAGTTGATCTGCATGTCAGTTGGCTGGAGGTAAGTGAGAAGCATCTCTGTTTATCTTAGAGCAGGTGCTTTCTAGTGCTTTCTAGTTTAGTAGGTTCCCATGGCTTCCTAGTTTTGATACTTGCTTTTCATATTCTTTTATATTAGGCACTTGGCTATTTGTGTTTGCAACTTTTCCTCTAAAGTGGAAGTTCTTTTTTTTTTAAACACACCCATATTTTAAAAGAAATAAGAGAATTGCTATTTTTCTTAGATACAGTATGCGCTGTTAAATGTGAAGTCAAATAATAGTTGAGATAGAAGTATTCGGTAAATTATCCTTTTCTTACTAAAGGTAAGAATTGTAATTTATTTTCCCAAGCGCGGCAGCCAGCTCTTTCACGCTATTTGCCTTTCAGTCAAATATCTCCATAGTCTGTAGCCTGGTGGCTTCAGACCACTGGCCTTGGCCTTGTAATCGTGGTGGTCACGACGCCTTCATATTGAGAGAGTTTTCTGTGCTGCTAGTTTCTGGCTGCATTTATAGCTGAGTTGCTGTAGATGGTGCTCTCGTCTTACTAAGGCTCATTCTAGTCTCAGCATTTACGAACGGAAAAAGAATAATTATAAAATCGGCCAAACCGGGCAGGCTTGCGTGTTTTCTTACGTTTTATCTCCTGGAACTGAATCAGGCTCCCGGTCTGGGTTCCATCCTGGGCGCCGTGTTCCATTTCAGAGAGACATGTGGTGACACAGGTGACAAATAGCAAAGGGTATCGGTTCCATGCTGTCAGCTGGAAGCCTTGAGCCTTTGTCACAGTCCTCCTCTGGGGGCCTCTGTAGAGTGAGGAGCAAAGGATGCATGTAAGACCTGACGGCTTTCTCCTCGTGTCTTGTCCAGTAACCTGACAAGTCATGTTTCCAGCTTCCTTGCTCACAGGATGCTTCTCTTTGCTTGCGTGTGCTAGGAACTCAGTGTTTGTTGAATGAGTGACACATTGATGAATATACACATCTGCTACGTAAGATGTGTGTTGGGCATTTAGGAGAAGCAATGAATGGATTCTAGGCTTTGGTGGCATAACGGCCCATGTTTGAATTCTCGTTTGCTAGCTGTGTGGTCTTGGCCGCGTCGCTTAGATTCTCTGAACTTGAGTATGCTGTCTGGTCCTCCATCTGTTGAGTCTTCTGTTTTGTGTCCACTAAACCTCTCTAGTCTCTTCTCTTCCTGCCTCGCTGTTGAGCCAGCGATGAGGATAAACACCACAGACAGCACACAGAGCGCCAAACCAGCATCAGATGAGCATGGTCCTTCAGAAGCCTGCAGTCTCGAGGAGAGGGTGGCTTGGCCTGCGCGCTGCAGACAACCACGGGGTGCATTCCAGAAGAGGGGCCTCGATCCCTTGTGGCTTATTTACGGAGGGACAGGAAGGGGTCACTGGGTAATTTGGAAGACACTGAGCTTTGTCCACAGCCCTTACGCTCCTGGCCTGGGAAACACCCTGTTCTTGGTTGTTGGTCTCCAGTCTTCCTGGTTGAGACATAACCTGAGGGAGGTCACGTGATCAGGCAGTAGACACACTGTGTTGTCTCTCCTCAGTCTTTCTCCCTCCTTATCCCGGGACTTAGTACAGGGACCACCTCCCAGGGTCATAATGAGTGAGTTTATGCAACACGTCGAGTCCTTGTCACTGGGCTAAATGTACCAAAACCTACTAAAAGGTCCAAAGTGCCCACAATAGTTGTGGTCCTGTCTCTTGGCTGTCTTAAATCCCCACACACCACACCTTGTGGATTCTCTCCTTTGATAGGTGGCTGGCAGTTGGTGAGGATAAATGGCCCTGGTCTCTCCAGGGGGACTTTCTGCTAGGGCCTCCCCTTCTTGGTCCTGAGCTTCAGCCATTGGTAGAAGTTCTGTCAAGTTCATTGGCCATCCCAACTCAGTCATGCCACTTGAGTCCACCGCTAGGGGGCAATGTCTCCTATCCACCAGAGTGGTAGAATGCTTTTAATGCTGAAATTAACCCTGAGACTTTATAAAATCTAGTAAATGCGAAAATTTTTGTTAACATCCAGTTTTTTAAATAGTATTAGTGGGTGTGTTTTCTTAAGTATTTTTTCCTGCTCTCATCTCTCTCAAACTTTGCTTTCTACTTACATTAATGTTGGCACACGGGATGAATCTTGGGAGAAGTAAACCATTTTTCAGAGTAGCCAAAAATGTTATTCCTCTTAATTGATTTTTCACATCCACATTGCAGTTGCATGAGCCAGCCACAGGCCAACAATCCATTCTCCACACTCAGGTCAGGTGGAGAATGTAAATGCTAATCTGTAATGCCCCGTGTACACAGTTTGTCCAGGGATATCGGGATGCCAAGGACAGCTTGCTTCATATGGCACACACATTATCAGCAGAGTAGAGGCCTGGTGCACAAATTGGTGCACATCGAAAGGAAATTAATTAGAAGAAATATTTTAATAGCGCTCTTCGCCCTTTCTCTATAATAGAAGTGTCAACCAAATTCACAGTCGACAATGACAGATGGAAACACACATGTGCAATTGGCACCAGCGAGCACTTTATTTACACACACGCACACACACACACACACACACACACACACACACACACACGTTTAATTAGACCTGCTTTCTGATGTAGCTAAACTTTTTCCAGCTCAGTGAAGTACCCCAACTTCTCTTTCAGGTAATGTCAGCACCACAGCAGTAAATATCAACACGAGACATTGTTATTGTAGACCATGCAGGGAGAACAAAGGGTAAAATATTTAACGGAGGCAGTGTTTGACTATATTTTGAGCAGTGAGAAAACGTGAAGTCGTTTTCAAATTCACCATTTCTTTCTTCTTTTCAGTCGGGTCAAGTTTTTAAACTTTCTAAATCTCCGTTTTCTGGCTAATGAAAAGAAAATAGTATTCTACTGAATCTCCTACCTACCTACCCCAGGACTTCTGTGAGGATCAAAGGAGATGAGGCCTGGGAAAACGCTTCACAGACATTTGATTAAAGTGTGAAATGTTTGCACCTAACTGTACAGCAAGTCCTATTTCTGGGCTGAAGAGACTCCTAGGAGGCTGGTCACTAGGGAGAGGAAGCTGGGCGTTATCAGGCACCCACAGGGACCGTTCCGGGCTGGGCTGGGCGGTGGGCTGCATTTTGCGCCATTGGGTCTCGGGAGCAATTTGGTGGGGTGTCGCTCTGGGATGATGGTAGGGCCTGTATCCCAGGGGGATGCCGAGTGTTGCTTTGTCCGTGCCAGCTCCACGGTGCCATTTCTTTGTAAATGGCCCATGCATGTCATAACGACCTGTTGGATTGATGGAGGGACACTTAGCATATTGGCCTTTCATATAGAAAGAGATGGTTTTAATCTCTTCCGTGTGCTCGAGGTGTTGGTGTTGCAGTGTGAGTACTGTCATGCTCTGGCCCTGGCCCTGTCTGTGTGCACACTCTTCCTCATCCTTAGTGGACAGTCCACTCTCAGCTCAGATGTCACTTATTCAGGAAGGGCTTTTTCTGAACTTCAACTACGTGAGGTCCTATTTTTATACATTTCCATTGTACCGTGTATTTCTTCTTAGCACACATCACAAATGTCATAATTTCGCTTTCTTTGTAAAGTCAGGCCTTAGGGCACTGACTACCTTCATCTCTTGTTTCCCCAGTGCCTGGCACATAGTAGGCAGTCAATATGTTTTTGACTTGATGTAAAAAGAATACTATCTACCATTTGGAGTTAATGTGTGATGACACATGATGTCTACGCAGTGTCTCGCCCAGTATCTGGCACATAGTAGACACATTCCTGTTAAGAGGAATAACATAGTAATCAGATTAATATTTCATGAGGTTACAGGAGGCCAGGGAGAAGGCTGCTTTATTCGGGAAACGGCTTAATATGGAAATAGAGGGCTGTAGGGTCAGGAACACCTGGCATTTACTAGCCACACCCTTGGGATCTAATCTCCTTGAAACTCAGTTTTTCCACATGATACCCATGTCATCATTGATGCTGAAAGTTAAATGAGAGAGTGGGTTAAGCTCACAGTATGGGTGTTGGTTCACCAGTAAGTCTTCATGAGCTGGTATTTTTTTTAAGTTAAGGGTTGATGATCTAACATAGATTTATTATCATTAAGAAATATTTATTTATTGATCTGACACTCATTAATTTCCAATCACCATCTGATTCTAAGCTGTTTTTTTCTGAATAGAATCTAGCATTGTTTTTTGATTGTGAATCTATAACTAAATTAGTGTGATTTCTATTACTTTTTTGAACGAAATGCAACTATTTACATTTTTAAACACAGTATTGATTAACTTGGCATCCCAAAAATAGCACTCATTTTAAAAGGGACCATTTTGCTTAAACTCAGAAAGCTAATTGTTAAATCAAAGATTTTGTTTCCTTTAGTAAATGAAAGAAACCAGTTTCTGTTTATAAAGAAGCAGCAAATTCAAAGTCTGAGAAGTTGGTCCTTCCTTCACAGCCATGGACAGATTTGACCGTGTGGACATAGGGCCACTAAGCACTTAGCTGCGAAACAATGACCATTTCATCACCGTCAACGCTGCAGATTGTTAAATGCAATATAAAGGGCGCTCTCTGATCCTGGGATTCAGATTACATTTTTAAAAAAATATATATTTTATTGATTTTTCACAGAGAGGAGGTGAGAGAGATAGAAAGTCAGAAACATTGATGAGAGAGAGACATCGATCAGCCGCCTCCTGCACGCCCCACAGTGGAGATGTGCCCGCAAGCAAGGTACATGCCCCCGACCGGAATCGAACCTGGGACCCTTCAGTCCGCAAGCCGACGTTCCATCCACTGAGCCAAACCAGTCTCGGCCAGATTACATTTTGCGTTACTTTGAATTTGAATTTATAGATTACAAAACTGAATTAGTCTCTCTAAGGTTTTTATTCTATTAAATAACATCAATTCGCATGATTGTGTTTAGATGATCTGGATTTTAAAGAGAATGTACTTTCATGGGATTGGAAATCAAAACATTTATAAATTGTTCACTTTCTAATGAACAAATATCAGGAGATACAAACATCATTTAAATCTTTTTTTTTTTCCCCTTTAGAAGCAGCATTAAGAGGTCTCCTGGGAGCCTTGACCAGTACCCCATACTCTCCCACCCAGCACCTAGAGCGAGAGCAGGCTCTCGCTAAACAGTTTGCAGAAATCCTTCACTTCACACTCCGCTTCGATGAACTCAAGGTAGGATTCCTGCTGGCCTTGACTCTGTGGAAGCCTGAGTCCTTCCCAGAGCGCCAGGAGGGGCGTGTGAGACCTGGCTGAAATGTGCTTCCGTGATGTCTGACGTCCTTAGCAAAGATGCGAACTGGATGTCAAAGTCACGGCAGGTCCTTTGATACATGCATAGCAAATTACCCAATATTCACCTGCGTTTCACTTCATTTACAAAGGATCTCTGAAAGAATATTGACCTTTTCTGATACACTTCTTTCCTTTCTGCTCACCTCCAGTGTATCTCAATTTTCTTTTATAGAAAAATGTTAACCCTCAGTTTACCTGTAGGAGTGTGGGTAGAAACATGCACTAGCTCTCCCAGCAGGAGACTGCCTTGCCTGGGAAACGGACTAGCAGGATTCTCACTTCAGCCTTTTCTGATGAAATCTCAGACATCTGCTCTCTTTTACTAACATTTGGAGCACGGATGATTTACAGACACAATTTTAGTCAGTCTGGAGATTGTCCTGTTGACCATGTACGCGTGCTTCTGTTGTAATTCCAAAGCAAGTGCCTGCAGAGTTTTTCTCTTTTTCCTCTTTTGGTAATCCTATGTTTTGGGAAACCGCCTTTTAATATATTATGTGAAATTACTGAGAAAAAGAAGGGAGACTTCCTGCCCATGACTAAACAATCTGTACATTTTGCATGTTCATTGGGGACTGAGTGCATTGTGAACATGATTTACATGCAAAAAAGCCATCTTGGCGATACCAGTTTTATTTGTTAAAGTGTTATTACAAATTGGGGATGCTACTTCACTAGTTCAAACTGTATTTAGTAGATTTTAACTTTTTCAGTATCACACCTACTCCGTTTTTCTTTCTCAACTGTCTTCTTTAGATGACAAATCCTGCCATACAGAATGATTTCAGCTATTACAGAAGAACATTGAGTCGTATGCGGATTAATAACGTTCCAGTAAGTTAACTCTTTGAATTAGGGGTAATAATAACTCATCTCTCAGGTCAAGTTCTTTTATTTGTTCTTTTGCTCATTCATGATGATAAAATTAAAGCTAGTAAGCAAGCTGTGGGCCAGAAAGAGCAAAATGTAGGAAACCATATGGTATTGAACCCCCCCCCCCCCCACACACACACTTTTTCCCTTAAATTCTTACGACTACTTCAATAAAATTACTTTTTGTCGGTTGACATTGATAGCGGATTTCTTTGTGTAGTCTCATTTTAACAACATAATACTTTGTGAGTTGGTGGTTTTGAGGGTTTTGTCCCCATTTTCATCGAATGGGAGACTCCGGGGAGGAGCTGGCCTGGGAGAGGAGGGGGTGCTGATGCTGGCGGACGGGAGAGCGTGGCCGTGGGGTCATGGGCTCTGCATCTGGCCGGCTGAGGGAGTGTCTGCGCCTGCTCCTGCCCGCGGAGCACCGCCTCTGCTGCTTCAGGCTGCGAGTCTCTGGACTCCTCCTCCTCTTGGCTGTTTCCTACCCTTCCTGCCGCCAGGGAGTCAGATGTCTGTCAGGAGTAAAACTTCAAATTTGAAGAAATACCTATCTTTTTCTCGGTTGAGGGAAAAGAAGGAAATTTCTAGGATCAGCCCTGGCCTCTGATGGTTTAATTAAAGAGATACTGCATAAATATATAAAGATGCTTTGTGACATCAGAGGTTAAAATACCAAAGGACGCCGTTCTTTTTGATTTTCTTCATTGACTGAGCGTTTTGTGAGGTGGTTGCTCCTGAGACAGGTCCTGGGTTGGGGGGAGATCTCTTTTCCAAGAAGCAGCTGTGCCTTGCATCGGTTCCATTTTGCATCGCCCCGTTCCTGCTGTGAGACTGCCGTGTCACCTGCAAATAAAGTACGAGCAACACACAGTACTCTGAGAGCGAGCCATCACTCAAGGCCAGGGACATCAGTCCCCTGGTACTGTCGTTTGCTGACAATAGTTTTAAGTCAGTCCGGTCCTTGTTGAGTGAAGCGTCTCTCCAAGTGCGTCCTCGTGTCATCTGCTCACTCTGCATCCAGGGAAAAGTCCCCTCGCGCGCTCCTTTCGGCGGTCGCTCTGTGGCTGGAGAGCCCATCGTCTGGCTGTGGTCTCTCTATTCTATGGCACCCTGCCCGCTGTCATCAATTAGCCTTCTTCCGAACACGCATGTGGTCATTCCTTTCTCTCATGTTTTATGTGCTTCGCCGTCACAGATGCGATGTTAGGCAGCATGGAACGCCCTCTGTGTCCACCCCACCTTCCTTCCCCGCCTGTCTCCCACTGGTCGCTGCCTCTCCGGACACAGAACACGTTGAGTGACGTGGAATTCACTTCCACGCCATTAGCGAGCATGCTCTTCCCTCCACCCCCTGGGTAAACTACCCAGCATCGCCTCCACAGCCCAACCTTCCCATGAGCCCTTTGTAGTTTCTGCCGGTCTAACTTAGTCCCTCTCCCCTCTCCATGCTGCTGGGATGCTTGTGTGTTCCCAGTGGGGCAGGGTGCCATGTCACAGTCACCTTCCTGTCTTTATAAAAGATAACCTCTTTAAAAAATACGGAGCGGGACAAAAGTAGGTCTACAGTTGTTTGTATGAGAAAAAACAATAATAATACAAGAAAAAGCTTGCCAGAAGGCAGCCTGTCAGTGTCTTATTTCATTGCTTACCATTTAACATGCAGGCTGGGGCAAGGAGGTTTGCATTTGTGGGTAAGCAAAACAGAGCTTACTCTTGTATCATTCTTGTGTTATTGTGGTTTTTTCTCATACGAACAACTGTAAACCTACTTTTGTCCCGCTCCGTATTTTTTAAAGAGGTTATCTTTTATAAAAAATTTCTTGTTCTTTTTAATCCTTATTTTTGAAGACTACTTGAAGGTCTAACATATGGTTTAAGAGTATTGATTAGGCTACTTTAGCAAGCATGCGTGAGACAGCATTGCCAGAGTCCTCGTACAGATGAGACCCTGTGTAATCGTCCCTGAGCTGATGGGCAGGTGTGTTTCCCCTGCAGGCAGAAGGGGAAAACGAGGTAAACAACGAGCTGGCAAATCGAATGTCTTTGTTTTACGCCGAGGCAACCCCGATGCTGAAAACCTTAAGTGATGCCACCACGAAGTTTGTATCCGAGGTAAGCATGGCCGGAAGCTCTCTGTGTGCGGCTCCGCCTGCCTGCGGACATGCTGGCCCAGCCCAGGCTGGGACTGGGAATCCCCGCTCTCAGCGGGGAGACTCCCGCATGTGTGCCCTGAGTGCTGCCCCAGCCCCGAGGCCCCCATTTGCACAGGGACCCACCCGTTTGCAGCCTCCCCCTGGGTGTGGCTGACACCCCAGTGGTGTGGTGACCAAACCAAAGTCTTGATTTCCCCCCAACCCTGCCCTTGGCCCCGTCGCTCCTGTCTCACTTGAGAGTACAGTGGTACCTCGAGATACGAGTGCCCTAATATAAGAGTTTTTTGAGATACGAGCCATCAAGAAAGCGATTTTTGCTTTGAAATACAAGCCACAGTTGAGATACGAGTAATCTCGCGGATCGGCCGGCTGCACACGACCCACCAGTTTACCGAGACTCGAGCGTCTCATAGTTTCCCACGCCTCAAGGTTACGGAACAAATTAAACTCATATCTCGAGGTACCACTGTACCATGGTAGCCCAGCTAGTTGAGGGCTGACCCACCCACCAAGAGGTCACTGGTTCGATTCCCGGTTAGGGCACATACCCAGGTTGAGGGCTTGATTCTGCTAGAGGGTGAGCAGGAGGTAGCTGATCGGTGTTGATTCTCTCCCATTGAGGCTTCTACCTCTCCCTTTTTCTCTCTCTAAGATCAATAAAAACACTTTTTTTTTTTAAATTTTAAAAAGGGTACCACTGTAAAGGCAGATATTGTTGTATTACGTTTCACTTTACTGCACTTTACAAATGTTGCATTCTGTACAAATTGAAGGCAAGCCCTCCCACCAGCCAAAAGAGTATGCCTCGCTTTATTGCGGTTGTCTTGAACCGAACCCACAATATCTCCGAGGTCCGCCTCTACAAGTAACTGTGACTTGTTATCCCAAATGCCTTTCTTTACCTTACCCCTATGTCCACTCCGTCAGACAGTCTGACTGGCTCCAGTGTAAGTGCTGGATCTGAAAACTGGACCCTCTCTTGCTGCCTCTCCACCTGAGCCCACCTGCCTCCCGCCTGCAGTACTGCATTCCTGTTCTGACAGTTCTTATTCCGCTCGGGCCGGTAGAGTCCTTTCTCCAAACAGCAGCCAGTCTTCTTAAAACAGAAACCTCATTTCCTCCTGCTCACCGTGTTTCTACTGACTTCCCAGTTCCCTGGAGGTGAAATCCACGTAGCTCCTGGCCTCCTGCCCCGTCTGCACGCTGCCCTGTTCCCACCGGCCCGAGTGCACGCCTCTCGGGAGACAGCCTCGGCTGCCCGGCTGTATCCCCAGAGCTCAGAGGGCACCTAGAATCTCGTGCATCTTTGACAAAATGAAGAGTAGAAACCGAGTACAGTGGTACCTCGAGATACGAGTTTAATTCGTTCCGTAACCTTGAGGTGTGGGAAACTAAGACGCTCGAGTCGCGGTAAACTGGTGGGTCGTGTGCAGCCGGCCGATCCGAGAGATGACTCCTATCTCAAATGTTGCTCGTATTTCAAAGCAAAAATCGCTCGCTCGATGGCTCATATCTCAAAACTCTCGTATGTTAGGGCACTCGTATCTCGAGGTACCACTGTATTGAAGTTGCCACTTTTTCATGGTAAGCGAGGTCTTAACCTCCACCTGTTATGTACTAATTCACCTGTACTCTCTGATCCCCGCCCTTCGCAGAACAAAAACTTACCCATAGAGAACACCACGGACTGCCTGAGCACCATGGCCAGCGTGTGCAGAGTCATGCTGGAGACGCCGTGAGTGTCGCGTTGCCGGTCTCGCTTGCATAGTCCCGTGGGAGGGTTATCCAGAGGGGAACATGTGGGAGTTGTAAGGTGGAAGCTGGGGAGACCCCAGTAACCAGTGCCGTGTGTGAGCCAAATCCAAACAACGTGGCAGCTGCGTGGAACTGCTGGGGAGGTGTCATCCAGCTGCTTTCAGCGGCCCCAGACCGGCCAGCCCAACTCCGCCTCTTCCTGAGGGAGGTTTCGGGGTGCTTTGGGGTGAAGCGGAGGAGTTTGAGCGCTCTTTGGGTTTTGGTTTTCATAAACGTTCTCTCTCCTCTATGTATCCTTCGGCGAACCCCCTTTTCTCAGTACGAGTCCCCAGTCTGCATTTTCCACCCCTCGCCGCCTCTCGCGCTCAGGATGTCTGCCACAGGCTGGCACAGGCAGGAAGACTCCATGCTGGACTCCTGAGTGTGTGGTCTCAGTAGATGACGAGCTTTTGAGGAGCTTTGCGCTTTCCAAAGTACTGTTATATGTACTGTTTCCCAGGAAACCCTTCGGAAGCGAGAGGGCGGCCGTCACCCTCCTTCCTCTCCTCCTCCTCCTCCTCCTCCTCCTCCTCCTCCTCCTCCTCCTCCTCTTCCTCCTTTTCCTCCTCTTCCTCCTCCTCCTCCTCCTCCTCTTCATCCTCATCCTCCTCTTCTTCCTCCTCCTCCCTAGGAGAGTAAGACGGGAGTAAGGGGACCTGTGCACAGTGACTGGCCCCATGTTGCCTGGACCCTTCAACCCGGGCAGGAACCCTTTTTGCTGGGCAGGATGCCTTCTGTATAGACAGATGAGAGAATAATGCAGCCACATTTTAGGGAATCAGAATCCACTGATGCAGTGATGTGTTCAGATAAATCAGCCCAGACACACTCGCTCTGTTAAGCTGGTGCCTTTGTTCATCAGATCGCTGATAGCACTTATTCACCAGCTTCTCCTTGGCGGCTACTTGGGGTTTCTCAAACATGGCCTGCCCTCTGCTAGCGGAATGGGCAGTGCACTCGGGCGCAGAGAGACCATGGGGGGTGAGGCTGGCTGCCCCCCCCACACCCGTGGGGGAGCGCATTGCAGGGGAGAGGGGCGGCGTCATCTCAGCGCCCCTCAGGTTAGCAGCGTGTCTTCCAGCACCAGCGTTGCGTCGAAGCAGCGCGTTCAGCCGCGATGAGCCTCATGCACCGTGTCCTCTCTGCCTCCAGGGAATACAGGAGCAGGTTTACAAACGAAGAGACGGTGTCGTTCTGCTTGAGGGTAATGGTGGGCGTCATCATCCTCTATGACCATGTACACCCAGTGGGAGCATTTGCTAAAACCTCAAAAATTGATGTAAGTGACCCTGGTTTCTGTCATTCCTGATCTTGCCACAATAGAAAGCCCGAGGCTTTTTCGCGTAAAGAGCCGGCAAGCGGCAGTGTCACGGAGCCTAGGGGGTCAGTCTTCGGTCTGGTGGCCGCTGGCCGCCCTGGCAGTGTTCCTACCGCCTGCACACAGGGCCGGAGAATGACCGAGGGGTGCTGGAGGGGTGCTGGAGGGGTGTGGTCGTTGAGAGCACGTCCCTGTAGGGAAGCCTCCACTCCTTCTGCAGAGCGGGCGATGGAAATAATCAGACAAAAGACAAAAGTTGTGCCGAAACAGGTTTGGCTCAGTGGATAGAGCGTCAGCCTGTGGCGGTCTGAAAGGTCCCAGGTTCAATTCCGGTCAAGGGCACGTACCTTGGTTGCGGGCACATCCCTAGTAGGGGGCGTGCAGGAGGTGGCTGATCGATGTTCCTCTCTCATCGATGTTTCTCTCTATCCCTCTCTGTAAAAATTGATAAAATATATTTTAAAAAAAGGAAGAAAGAAAAGTTGTATCCTTTCTTTTGTTTGACCAAAGGCCATTTCAAACAAAAGACGTATATCTAAACGTGCAGGGTGGAGTAAAGGTAGATTTAGCTTTACAAGGACACGAAACAGAGTTTATTCTGGCATTATCAGTGATTAGTTAGCTGCATTATTTTCCATGCAGGCGATTGTAGGCCTGCTTTTGCCCGCCTGTATATGAGGCGCCAGTAAAGGTGCTCCAGCGAATACAGGTGCAGCCACCCATGTCCCTCCTGCAGTCCCAGTGCCCGGTGGCTCTGGCCTGGTTTCTCTGCTCTGTAACTTCCCTCCTCGCCCTCTCACCTGGTCCATCAGAAGGATGGCCAGGTGGCTGGGTCCCTCTGCCAGCGGCGCATGCTCAGCACCCCCTGTCCGATCGCTGCCTGCCTGCAGTAGTGCCCATCCTGTGGAAAGAGAAGTGAGTGCATTTACCCAGTGGTTACTGGGTCCCAGGAGTTTTCACTTCATCTTTCGTGGACCTCTGGAAATGCTCCTAAGAGAGAGGAAGTTGAGGGAAATGAAATAACACAGGGGCTCGGGAATGGGGAGCAGGATTTGGGGGTTTTGAGCCCACGCCACGGCGGGTCTGTCTGCAGAGCGCCTCCTCTCCTCGCCAGGGTGTGTGTCCTTTAAAAGGCCACTCGGCACCTTTAGGGAGTCCTTCCCTGGCTCACCTGGGTTCTCATCAATGTAGTGGCGCTTCCGGTTAACGGAGTTGGTTCTTAAAAAGTTTTGTTTGAAATGAATTTTTTCTGCTAGGTGCTTGAGTACAAACTTACAAAATACAAATGACTATGTGGGAATTTAAAAGGACGTTCTGAGTATGATCTTAATCTTAACATATTTTTCTTATTAAATTTATGCTGTTCTGCAAAAAAAAAAAGTTTTGTTTGACAAATGGAAAAAGTAAGACTTGGGTAGGTGTTTTTTTTTTCTGTGTAAGAGTAATTACATTTGTAGTGTGAGTTCTGTGGATGTGGTGCCAGTGGAAGGATTACTGTTTAGAAAGCCATGTCAGATGGAAAAGGATGTTTTACCTTTTCTGTTTTCTCCTCAGATGAAAGGTTGCATCAAAGTTCTTAAGGACCAGCCTCCTAATAGCGTAGAAGGTCTCCTCAATGCTCTCAGGTGGGTATGTGTCCGTGCACATGTGGGTCGGGAAAGTGCATGTAAGAACATGCTTCAGAGCGCGAGCAGCGCAAGGCTGTGAACGTAAATGTTCCCGTTAGGAATGTAAAGATCTCCTTCTTGTAAATTCGCTTCAGCTACCTAGTGAGCATGTGTTTGTCTCTTTCCCGCTCTGAGCATTCACGTGAGTGCAGATTTGTCTTTAATTTTTAAGTTGATTTGAAACGAACCTAACAGGAATAGAGTTTAAATTTCTCCAGTTCGGAGAGACTGTATGTGCCTGCTTAAAATGATACATTCCTGTGTGACATTCTTGTAAGCCCGGTTGAGTGAGCATTCAGTTTGGCCTGAGGTACCTCCTCAATATATCCCACGGTCAAGCCCTGCGAGCCTGTGTCCATTGCTCCTTGTCTGGTCCGAGCTAGGTCACCTGGACCCCATGCTAGCACCCCGGTGGGTCCCTCTGCTGCTCCTTCTGCCCGCTGGGTGCCAGAGCGACCCTTGCAGAACATCAGCGAAGTCGCACATGGCTTCCCCGTTTCGTGGCCTGCCCCGGCTTTCCCGCCCGCAGGATAATGTCCCCCTTCCCCCCTGGGCCCGCAGCCTCTGGGCGAGCTGGCCCGTCCCATCCTGGGCGCCCCTCCTCTGCACCACGTTACCCTTCTGCGTCAAGTATCTTCTCTCTCCCTCTGCTCCCTGTAAGCTGGCGCCGCCTGGCACATAGTAGGCTTGCTTATTGGATTTCTGCTCTTACGGGAATCCTGTTGTGAATCTTCTCTTAAAATACGTACCCCTCTTAGTGATTCTTTTTTAGATTCTTAAGTTGTATTTATGAACTTAGAGCCAAACAGCCCTGCCTGGAAATCAGGCGCCTGGAGACCTGAGACTTGGGATGCGGTGGTTAGAATTGTGCTGAAGATGAGTACGTGGAGCACGGATCTAGGCTCTGGGGGCATGTGGTCCCAGGCCGTGCTGAAGTGACTCTGTGGCTGCGTTCCATAAAACGAAAAGCTCATTTTGTACGGTTTCCATGGTGACACGCAATATTACTTTTATTTTGACCCCCCTGCTCCCCCCAACCATTTAAAAATGTAAGAATACGTATGCTCAGCTCACAGGCCATCCAACAATAGGTCGTAGGTTGGATGTGGCTCAGAGGCCACAATTTTTCGACCCCTGAGTTAGAACAACCATAATGTTCCTCTGAGCGAGAAGTTACAGCCAGCGGTTTCCTCCAGCCTTTAACCAGGTCTTCCCCACAGGCCAGTTCTGACAGCTTCCCAGCTGCCGGCTCTGTGTCTGCAGGCACTGGGAGGCCCGGCGCGGAGCCAGGGCCAGCTGATGGTGGAGGGGAAGGCCGGACAGGAAGGCCGCCCGGCCGGTCGCTCGGCCGGTCGCAGAGCGGATGCCGGTGATGACGCGCGCGTTTTTAATTCCCCGCCCTGGGTGTTTTTCCCGGTAGGTACACAACAAAACATTTGAACGATGAGACTACCTCCAAGCAAATAAAATCCATGCTGCAATGACACTCCGGAGCGAGCGCCCGCAGCGACCGCGGATGCACAGTTTTTAGTGATTGCGATTCCTCTCTCATTTACTCTCGCTTTCTTTCTCCCCTCTGTCCCTCCGCCCTCTTTTTTAATCATGTTCTTGTTCTTAAGACTTCTTTTCTGTGCCAAAATCAGTCAAGTTATACCCTGGAGGGTCGCCTTTCACACAGGCCACCTGAGGCAGCTAATCATGCATCGCATTGGGGTCTCCGCTGAGAGAAATTCTGTGACTTGAACTAAATATTTTTAAATGTGGATTTTTTTTTTTTTTTGGAAAACTAATATTTAATATTGCTTCTCCTGCATGGCGAAACTGCCTACTCTGCTATTTAAAACCCTCAATGACTTTATTTTCTACTGCCGCTTTTTCCATGTGCAGCCAAATGAAAATGTTTAAATTAATCGTGTTGTACAGATGGTACCCAACACAACCTTTTTTTAAATTAGTAAGACTTG
>PVJN01037654.1:0-20786 GCA_004026805.1 Lasiurus borealis | reverse complement strand
TGGACTGTTAATTCTTAGGGGGAAAGGGGTGAAGGGTATACAGGGAGAGACTGGACAAAAATCATACACCTATGGATGAGATCAATGGGAGGGAGCTAAGGGCAGAGGGAGGGTGGGAGCTGGGTGGAGGGGTACTATGGAGGGGAAAAAAAGAGAAACAAATGTAATAATCTGAATAATAAAGATTTAATAAAAAAAAGAAAAAAAAAGAAATAGTTTTACTGTTCAACAAGTATGTTTCATTTATATATTAAACATCATCTTCATTTTTTAGTTTTTTACTAAAATATGGTTAGTACAATCAATAAATTAGGATGAATAAGGAAAGAAAGACGGATAAAATTATATACCAGTTTATGAAACCTTACAGGTAATGTGTTCCTTCTTATGAAATTGGTTTTGTTGTAACCTGCTTTCTCATAATTAAAGGATTCATTATATTCATAACATCCTTTTGAAATGGTCATCATTAAACCCATTTTATATCTACGGTAATTGAGATATGAAGAATCTAATTTTTCTCAAAGTCATGACAAATTTAAGTTGTAGCTTCAAAAATTTGACCTTAAGGTATTGATATATTGCTTCCATATAGTAATATGTTATTGTGTGTGTGTGTGTGTGTGTGTGTGTGTGTGTGTGTGTGTGTGTCCGCACACGCACACACACAAATATGTCTTGGGGTATTATTTTTTTATATAAGCCTTATGACTAAAGTTACTCTCCAGGGAAGAGAAAGATTATGCCTCACTTCCATTTAAATTCTGGGTCTCAGTGTGTGGCTACAAGTATGGTAATGAATAAGTAGTCCCATAGGGGATCCTGGAAAATAGTTGTTCCAAGAATTTCCTTAAGAACAGGGTCTGGCACTTCCTCAAGGGAGCAGTGTATGTAGGTACATTTCACTGGGCTACTTATCTGAAGTCTTAGCCCCAGGGCTACATCCCAGCTGTGTCAATAACTTACTGTGTTACTTCCAGTAACTCACTGAATCTCTAGGATCCTTTTAATGAATCTCTAGGATCCTTTTAACACTAAATCAGTGAATGCTCAGTCTCTATGCAGTGCAAAGTGACATTACACAACCCCGGTTTGAAAGTTACTGACAGTTAATCTGGGTAATTATATGTATTCTAATTGCTCTGGGAATTTAAGCCAACACACTTTTCCCCTCTGCCTTGTTGCTTCCCCTCATATAGCTTTATTTAGAGAATCGAAAGATGTCTTTCCTGATAATTCTAAAAAATGTTTACTCATATTTCTTTAGCTGTTGTGTCTACCTTTTAAGACACCTTGCGATTAGTAGGGGCTTCGTCTTGTGGTTGATGATGTTGTTGCCACAGATTGGCCTAATGACAGCGAGTTGGAAGAGGGCCCAGTTATTTAGTCCATTTAAATTCATTATCAATAGTTTTTAGGGGTTATATAATGCAATTCCTTCTAGTTATATTCCCCTGTTACAAATTAACCATCTGGCTTGGTAGAAGCTGCCTTCTGTTTTTTTCATAATAGTGGCCCTTGTGCCAAATGTTGTTTCCCATGGAAATGATTTAAAACGTGCATTAAAACCTGGGAATGGCTGTATTTTGTTCCTCTCCTGGTCTCCATAGTTTTCTATAGCATCAAACTTCCTATTTTATTGACAGCTAATAATTGTAACCTGTTGGAGACACTACCAGAATAAAGGCTTGGATTTGGGAGTGTGGATCTACTACACAGATGTAGTATCATTAAATATGTAGAACCAAAGAGCTTAAGTTTGTGAAATGAGGAAAATATCTATAAACTGTTAACAAAACACTGAATTTTATTAAAAACTAGAGGCCCGCTGCATGAAAATTCATGCACGGGATGGGGTGGGGGGGGGGTCCCTCACCCTGGCCTGTATCCTCTCACAGTCCATGAACCCTTAGGGGCAGAAGGTGACCTGGTGATCAGAAGAAGGCAATGCCCCATCACCCTATCACACCTCTGCTGGTGTCACTGCTGGTAGTGCAAGCGCTGGTCAGCCCTGATTACCTGAGCCTCAGTTGGTTCTGGGCGGCTAGGTAACCACCATCCAAGACTTGCCTGCAATTTGGGTTGGTCCTGCGTGGCTGGGAAGCCTCCATCTGAGGCTTGCCTGCACCTAGGGCCAACTCTGGGTGGCTGGGGGACTGAGGGGACTGGGTGCCACCATCTTTGCAATGGCTTGAGGGTCAATTAACATATTCTCTCTTTAATTGATGTGGGAAACTTGTTGTGCTTGGTAGCCATCCTGTAGTAAGCGTCAGCCACATTAGCACTAACCTCGGGCTAGGTTTCTATTACCCCAAACCCTATCTCTTTTCCTATCTCCCAAAAGCCAGGTGTTTCGCCTTAGGGCTAGGAATTTTCGCTAACTTCCTCATTCCTCCTTCTCCCCATAAATACCCCGATCTATTGTTGAATAAATGAGACTTGATCAGAACATTGTCTTGTCTCCATTCCTTGGGTCTCTTGTCCCTTTCATCCCCACTCCCCCTCTAGGGTCCTCGTTGACTTAACCCGCGGGTTGGGACAAATAGACAGGATGTTTTAGGGTACATTCTCAAGTCACAAAATCCTTCTACTCTAGGATAACTTATTTGACCTGAGCTACTAAAGGTTAAATAAACTATTTTTTTTAATTGACAAAAATATACTTTTCAAACTTTCATGCTGTTGTACACTTTGTCCCCTTAGCTTTTTAAGTACTGGGTTTAGTATCTTAGTACCCTTTAGTACACTAACCATTTTCAACAACTAGCTTTCTGGGCAAACTGTATGTGAATCCTTATGGTGGGCAGCAGAGTTCTTTTCCACTGATGGCATCTGAATAATTTCTCAACCGAAACTGGGGAAAGTTCCTGGTAAACTAAGACCAGCAGGTCAATTATACTATAATATCAATATCTAATTTCAGAAATGTTGCTGCAATGAAAGAATATACATGTAATTACTAATAGGAGTTGAAATAAAATTACCTTTATTATAATTAAGCAATCCACAAATACAGAGTAAAAGGAAAAAAATGTAAACGTGTATAGAGAGATAAACATGGGTTGTTTTGGGAATTAAACCTCTTTTAGGTGATTTTATGTACATGCAGGATGGAGAGAACCTCATTAGTACAGAATTTGGGATATAAGAATTAGCCCATGCATTCATTTTGCATAAAAGTAAAATTATTTACTTAATAATGGTAACATTTTAGCATTTGTTTTTTCACTCTGTTTGAGGTTACTGTAGTTAAACATCTTCCATACATTAAACTATTTAACCCTTTTAATAAACCTGTGGGATGGTTAATATCTCTATCCCCGTTTTACAAATGACGAACCTGAAGCACAGAGTGTTTAGATCTCTTGTCCAATGTCTCTTTCCCAGCTATTAGGTGGCAGAAATGAGTCTGGAGTTCTGCTCTTTTCTGCACTGCACTGCCTCTCCTAGAGCTAATGTCCTTCTGGGTAACCTTTTGGACACATCCAGAACGTGTTTCTTAACCTTCTTTAAGAGCATGCATTAGACATAATTTAAATTTTCATTAATGGCTGAGAAATGACATCCTATAAGAGACCATCTAGACCAGTGGTTCTCAACCTTTCTAATGCCGTGACACTTTAATACAGTTGCTCACGTTGTGGTGACCCCCTAACCATAAAATTATTTTTGTTGCTACTTCATAAATGTAATCTTGCTACTGTTATGAACTGTAATGTAAATATCTGATATGCAGGATGTATTTTCATTGTTACACATTGAACATAATTAAAGCATAGTGATTAATCACAAAAACAATATGTAATTATAAATTGTGAAATATTTATTTCTAATTACAAATAAATGAAATTTTGTCTTGAATCGTGGTGTAGCATGGGCAACAGTCTTCATATAACACTAAACTACACTGCTACATTTTGCTACACCAAGGAGCAGTGTGTTGGTTCCTAAGACCATGGGAAATAGGTGTTTTCCAATAGTCTTAGGCGACCCCTGTGAAAGGGTCTTTCCACCCACAAAGGGGTCGCGACCCACAGGTTAAGAACCACTGATCTAGACTTATCTCATCATCCCCCCAATTACTATTTGCCTCATTTCACCAGCAGATGCCTCAATTTTGTCTTATCACCAGTGATCTTGAAATATTCTTCTTCAACACTCCACTGAAAGCACACCTATCAATATCACCAGCAACCTCCATCTTTCCCAGTTGCCTCCCTTCACATTACTCATTTTTCCAGCAGCAGTTGACACATGTAGCCGATCCCTCATTCTGAAAAGTCTTCCTACACTTTGAGGCAGCAGGATCACCTTGTTTACCACTCCACTCACATTTTCTTTCACCTCATTCTGTCTTGGTATCTTCCTTCCTTTGGTCTCTAATGTATTGAGTAAGCCATCCTCTGCCCTCTTCTTTCCATGTATACTTTTTCTGAATAATCTCATCCTATACCATGAGTTCACATACAGTTGGTATCCCAGTGATACTTTGGATGCAGACTTACATACAATATCTCAACTTGGGAATCTAAGACACATCTTGCTTTTAACATGTCCAAAAGAAAACTACATCCATCATCCAGACCTTCTCTTCACTCTAATCTCATCTATCTTTGTCATTTTACCATTCTACAGAGATTTCATGCCAATCTGTCTCTCTCACTTCATATTTTGGAAATTCTGCTGGGTCTACCTTTAATATATGTGCTGAGTTTGGCACACTGTAATGTCTCCAACATAACAGTCCAAGTGATCTTGTCAAAAGTTAAGGTAGATCTACTCAGCTGGCATGGCTCAGTGATTGAGTGTCGACCTATGAACCAGCAGGTCAAGGTTCAAATCCTGGCCAAAGCACATGCCCAGGTTTCCAGCTTGGTACCCAGTGTGGCTCCCAGTGTGCAGGAGGCAGCCAATCAATGAAACTCTCTCATCACTGATGTTTCTATATCTCTTTTCCTCTCCCTTCTTTTCTGAAAGCAATAAAAAAAAGGGGTTAAGGTGGATCTGAATAAATGCCAAACTACAAATAAGGCCTATAATTCTTTATATTGTTGCCTCCTTTTGCCTCTCTGAACGTCATTCCTGCTACTCTTCCCTCAGCTCCAGTGACATTGAGCAACTTGCTATTTCTTAAATGAACTTCAGAGCCTTTCCACTTACTCTTTCATCTACTTTGGGTACTGTTCATGCTCTTCCTCCATCTTTAAAATTCATTACCTCCTTCATGTCTGGTCAAACCACCTTCTCAGAGAGGACTCCTCCAGCACATCCAAGAAAGGAGCCTCTTAGTCCATTATGGTCAGAATTTCTTTACCCAGTTCCTTTGTTCCCTAACACTTACCTAGAGAGAGTGGCACAGCATAGGTTTATAGCCCTAGTTGGTTTGGCTCAGTGGATAAAATCTCGGCCTGCACACCAAAAAGTCCCAAAGGACACATACCTTGGTTGCAGGCTCCTCTCTGGCCCACTCTCTGGTTGGGGCATGTGTGGGAGGCAATCGATGGATGTGTTTCTCTAACATCAATATTTCTCTGTGTCTTTCCCTCTCTAAAAATAAGTGGAAAAATATCCTTGGGTGAGGATTAAAAGAAAAAGTAGGTTTGCAGTTGTTCATATGGAAAATAATATAATAGCTACTAAAAAATAATACAGGAATAAACTCATATACTAATAGCTGTAAATGTACTTTTGCACCACCCTGTGTATGAAATTGTATTTTTAAATATTTTTTCTCTCACGCTAGAATGTAAGCCCAAAAAGGATATATAAATTAAAACTGTGCTTGATACCCAGAAGTCATAAGTCATATAGTAAATACCTATTAAATGAAATACCCTCTCATTTCTGTATTTTGCTCAGGAATTCCCTTCCTAAACCTTCCCTGCCTAAGAGGAGTTGAATAGAAATTTGGCAATGTGATTCATCATAAAAATGTCTTATTCAGCTTGTAATCGACCAACTGCACCTACTAACTAAAGAATCCTTAATAATTATGGACAGCTTTTAGGTGAAAAAATATCCCAAACACCCGAAATATTATGCCAAACCTCTCTTCATTGCTTAACAATTTTTATAATGAAAAAAATGCTTTTTATTCAAATTCAACTAAGTTACTGAAATATTAGGCACTCTTATATACCTAACTTGATTTGGAATTCAGAGTAATTCTAGAAACAAGGTAGTATTTCTCTTACAGATGAAAAACTAGAATTCAGTGATATCATAAATTGCCTAGTTAATGTATCATAAGTGATATAGACAGAACTTAAAATTCATATCTTACAATGTTATACTAGGTTCACCTTTTTTTTTTTGTTTTATTGGGTTAGGTTTTGATGGATTGGACATAAGTTAAATGAAGCAAAAAACGAGTTAAAACATTGATCTGAATGAGTTTCAAAACATGTGATACTAGACGTGATTACTGCTAGGGTGAGAGAGAGTTAAATACCAGAAGAGCACAAGGTCACTGGAAGCAAATTGTCATGGAAGAGTGAAAAAGCTACAGCAATCGTTGCTTATTTTATGATGATAATAAAACATGCATGTGAGCTATAGACCAGCATACTATAAATCTGTACAAAAATAAAAATGAGCATAAAATTATTTTATGAAGACATAATCATTATTATGAATATCAATGAATATTAACAGTATAATAATGTTCTCAGAGTGAGTTTTGCTGGCTAATTTTTTCACACGTTAAATAACTTCAGACTACAATCCCTCCTCCCCCAGTTCTTCTGTTTTGTCTTTAAAATGTTACTTTTTGTGAAAATCTCTACATCTACTCCTCCAATCTAATTTATGAAATAATTTGTTTCAGGTATTCTCATCCTTACATAGAGTTATATACACATATGAATATTTAGATGAAATGTTCTAATTTATATTATTCTAAATGTTCTAATATATAAATATACTAGAGGCCCAATGCATGAAATTCATGCAAGGGGCTCAACCCTTGCAGCTTTAGCTGCTTTGGCCTGCTCTCACAGCGCTGGCTTCCTCTGGACATTCATTCTGCTGTTCAGTCTAATTAGCATACTAGCTCTTTATTATATAAGGTGTGTGTGCGTGTGTGTGTATATATATAATTTTGAAACTTATCATTGTCCCTTAATATAATTATAGTTCTAGGCTAAGTATATGAAGATCTAACTTGTACTTGTTTATAAACATTTCCATGGCATCAAATTATTATGCAACATTTTATCTAATTTGATATTGATGAACATTCACGTATTTTTTATTTTTTTTATTGAAAAAGTGCTACAGTATTATTTTACCAATGTTTTTAACTACTCAAAAATTAGTTCTGAGTGATAGCTTCCTAGAATTTAAAATATTGGGTCATAAAACATTTACATTTACATTTTTAAGAGATACTGCCAAATTGCCCTCCAAAATTTTGTGCTAATTTATACTCTGAATCAATAGAGTATTTATACTCTGAATCAATGCTTTCTTATACTTTCAGACAAAATGTGATGTTACAATTCTTTCAGGAAAAATTTGTCTGGTGTAAATTTATCTTTCCATTGTATTAATTATTGCTCTTTAGTTACTAGTGAGGTTTACTGATAGTTTATATCTCTTCTATGAATACCCAGTATATCATTCACCATCCTGGTCAATGACACATGACATACTCAACTGAGTCAAATTTAGGGGGATTAACTAAAAGCGTTCATTTATACATATGAGTGTAGTGTTTCAGGTGATAGTTATCAAACTTTTGGGGCTTCGCACTACTTTATACTCTTAAAAATTTGAAGGACCTGAGTGAACTCTTATCTATGTAACATATTAGACTTTAAAATTATTTTAATAATGCCTATTTCATTAAGAAATTAATAAACTCATATGTTAATGTCCTTTATAATAAAAGGCTAATATGCAAATAAATCAAATGGCAGAACAACTGAACAACCGGTCACTATGACATGAGCCAACCAACAGGGGGCGAGCATGGAACATGGTGGACATTTTTAGCAGGCAGCAGAGCACAGAACATGTTGGGTGTTGGCTGCAGTGAGATGGTAAAGAAGGTGAATGGGGGTGCCAGACCAAGGCAGGACATCAGTCTCTGTCATTGGGGTGAGCCTCCGGTGGTTACTGAAACTTCTTTGCTCCCCCCTGCTGTAGTCCCGTGCAGTGCTCACACCTGCTGGCATCCGGTTACCCCTCAAGAGCAGGGGGAAGTGAGAGGCAATTGAGACTAGCAGCTGCCTCTCGCACTAACTGTTGGCAACAGCCCTGCTCACAACTGATGCTGGCGCCAGTCCCGATCACTCTGCACCATCAGACAGGGGACAGACCATGGTGAGAGGAGCCAAGCATGGGCTCAGAGGATGAACCAAGACGGGCCCCTGTGCCCACGGCAGCCTTGTGGCCGATGGTTCCTTTCAAGGTGCATAAATTCGTGCACAGAGCTCCAAGTATATATATAATCTATGACAAGTTACTCTTTAGTAGAGACACAGCCAGCCCATAGTAACCTAGAAAAATAATATCTCTCATTCTTCTTCCATCCTCATCCTCTACAGGGTCTCCCATTGGCCAAACCTACCAGAAGCTATGGAGTAATAGAGTTCTTTGGGTAAACATTCTGGATAGAGAGCCATAAGAAGAGGGGGGATTGGAAAAGGGAGGGAAGACAGGAGATATCCAGCACATACATTCCATTTTTTTACATTTATATTTTTCTATTATCTTTTCATAGAATTATGAACCCTGTTTTTTTTGTTGTTGTTTTTTTTGTTATTGTTGTTTTTTTATTGAATGGATCAGGCCTTTGTTAATTATGTTGCATGTTCTCCAGGTTGACACTTGGCACTTAAACTTTTTTTAAAATGTCTTTCACAATATTTACTGTTTTTTCTATTTTACTATTATATGCTTGAAAACTTCATTTATTTATTTTGGTTCAGTGCCTTCCATTCCAAATTTATTTATGTGAATTTTTGGTAAATAACCCTCCCAATTATTTAAAAAATATCTATAAGTCTTTGGAATAAATTTATATAAATAAACATAGCAGTTTCATTTTATTTAAAAAAATGTTTCAAGATAATTTAAAATTCATCTTCCCCAAAGAAATGCTACCATTATAACATATTCACTTTATAGATAAATTTG
The DNA here is from genome assembly GCA_004026805.1 of Lasiurus borealis. Taxonomy (NCBI): domain Eukaryota; kingdom Metazoa; phylum Chordata; class Mammalia; order Chiroptera; family Vespertilionidae; genus Lasiurus; species Lasiurus borealis. The sequence goes on along the minus strand of PVJN01037654.1, from coordinate 11,645 downwards.
AATCTATTTCTGAATGCTTATTTCATTTCTGATCTAGTTGCCATTGTTTGCTCCATATGTCATTTTAATTAACAATCCTATATAATAAAAGCCCAATATGATAAGTGTCTGACCGTTTGACCATTTGACCAGTCACTATGACGCTCACTGGCTACCAGGGCACAGATGCTCCAACCAGTAGTTTAGCTTCCTGCTGAGGTCCAGCTAATCAGGCTTGGACAGGATGAACCAGACACACCCTGGAGCCCTCCCACAGACCCTCCTCAGCCTCATTCATGCATCAGTGGGGTCCCTCAGCCTGGCCTGCACTCTCTCACAATCCAGGACCCTCAGAGGATGTCAGAGAGCTAGTTTTGTCCTGTACCCTGCAGTCCAGCCTAAGGGACTCCATTAGTACATGAATCCATGCACCAGGCTGGTTTCGGGCCAATCCCTACAGGCCTCTAGTATATACATATATATGTTATATAGCACATTGTATAATATAAAGCATATGTAATTACATTAATATATAGAAATAATTTCACACATATATGCATACGTTCTTCAGCATTTTAACTTTGTTTACATGTTACAAATTAAGCCAGTGGAGAAGAACCAGGTATCTTCCTGTGGAAGGGAGGAATGTATGTCCTTTAATGCATGAGCTTTGTCATCTATAGCTGCAAGGCCTTATTTTGCTGCCCTATAATCTAGTGGATATTAGGAAGTTCAAGTTGACACATTTCAGTACTTACTCTAATTTTATTATTTAAAAATATATTTTGCCAAAACCGGTTTGGCTCATTGGATAGAGTGTCGGCCTGCGGACTGAAAGGTCTCAGGTTCGATTCCCATCAAGGGCATGTAACTTGGTTGCGGGCACATCCCCAGTAAGGGGCGTGCAGGAGGCAGCTGGCCAATGTTTCTCTCTCATCGATGTTTCTAACTCTCTATCCCTCTTACTTCCTCTCTGTAAAAAATCAATAAAATATATTTAAGTATATATATATTGATTTCAGAGAGGAAGAGAGAGAAAGGGAGAGAGATAAAGACATCAATGATGAAAGAGAATCATGGATTGGCTGCCTTCTGCATGCCCCCTACTGGGGCATGCAGCCTGAGCATATGACCTTGACCAGAATTGAACCAGGGACCTACTGGTTCACAGGTTGACACTCAACCACTGAGCTGTATACTTACTCTACTTTTAAGAAGGAGAAAACTTTGTACTTCTTAATTATCACTTTTTTGTTAAACAACATAATATTTTGAGGTGAAACATTGAAAAATCTCAGAGAAGGGTATGAGAATGTTTAAAGTAAAATGTACATGGAGACAAAGATTCAGAAATATAAAAGATTCAGGAAACAAGATGAAGTGAGAAACACCAAAGGGAGGAATAAATCCAGAAAGACCATATTAGTAGAGAGTTTTGGGGGGGAGAGAAAGAGATCAAAGTGGTCTTAGTTGACAATAAAATTTAGAATTTAGAGTGAATAAATGAGTGAAATAAAATTTAGGAAGTTTGGCTATGTGATCACCGCCAGTTCCCTTTATTGTATCCTCATGAAATCATCTATAAAGATGCACATTGCTCTTCAGGGAGTTTTGAAGTTCAATTTGAGTTTCATTTCCATGTGTCACTATGCTGAAATGGGCTTTAAACTGGGCTTGAGAATGCCCAGTTTTATCTGGATAATGCTTATAGCTCTTGGCTCTTTTTAGAGATTTCTTCAACTTCCTGCCAAAAGCCCTGTTATTACAGATTATGAGGACCTCAATTAACATTAAAAGGGGAAATATTTGGTGTGAAATATGAATCTGTTAGATTTGATATTTGTCTGCTGTTCTAGTAATTTTTTTTTTATTTAGTCGGTCAAGATTGTTGAGTTTTTCATGGATTTCCTTATTAAAGACATCTTCATCTCCCATCATTAGATGTAGTCATGACTTTGAGTTTACAAAGCACTTGTATACCCATTAGCTCATTTCCTTTTCACAATGTTTCTGTGTGTTTAATTATCATTTTACTGATGACAATAGTGAAGGTAAGAATTTAGTGGCTTGACTGTAAATGTATACTTAGAATCATATTTTGTGTATGTGTGATACTTGTTATAAACACAATGTTTTTCTCTACCAATTGAACTGATTACAGGTTTAGGATATGTACATTTTCTAATCAAATTTTCACCTTCAAACAGTATACAATCATAAAATGGATTTTACACTGATACAACCAATAATTATATTAGAATTTTTCCTGACCAGTTCTATTTTAGTACTGACACCTGTGTGTTTTACAAAACTCCAAGCAATATGCTATTTCCTATTGGTTACCACAGGGATAATAATTTTTAGAATTCAATTTCCATGAGCAGATTAGTGTACTAATTTTAAATAGTGGTTAGCTGCAGTAATAAAAATGAATCCTCAAATTGCCTGTTGAGCCTAACTCAGTGGTTGGCAAATTCACTAGTCAACAGAGTGGTAAACCGCGGCTCTCAAGCCACAGGTAGAACTAAAGGACAGTGAATGACAGGTACCAGGCATCTCTAACAAAAAAGCAGGTTTTCACAAGTGTCTACTGCTCTTCTGTCTGCCTCTAGCCCTTCTGTGTGAAATATACTTCTCACCTATCTTCATGCCCATTCTTTACTTCCATTATTTTTTTTTCTAGGAAATTTTACCTGATTGCCAGGTCCAGATGCTGATCTTCCCTTTTTTTCACATTAGCTTCCTCTTTTTACTTCTCTTTTTGGCATGAGACACTGTCTATTTTATTTATTTTATTTTTTGTCTATCACATATTTCATACTAGACTATGAATTCCTGGATGGCAGACTGCAGTTTATCTTTTTGCCTGCCTCCATTGCTGCACACATAGCGTATTAGTTTTCTAGAGCTGCCATAAAAAAAAATTACCACAAACTTGGTGACTTTAAAGTAATAGAAATTTATTCTCCCAGTTTCAGACATTAGAAGTCCAAAATCAAGTTGTCAGTAGTACCACACACTCCTCTGGAGGGTCTAGGAGAAAATCTTTCCCTGCCTCTTTAAGCTTCTGGTGGCCTCAGGTGTTCCTTGCCTAGTGGGCTCAAATTCCAATCTTTGCCTCTATCTCCACATGGCTTTGCCCTCCCTGTGTCTCTCATTGTCTCAAATATTCCTCTTCCGTATCTTATAACGATACCAGGTACTGGATTTAGAGTTCATTCTAAATCAAGAATGATCTCATTCAAGATCCTTAATTAAATTATATCTATAAAGATCTATTTTCCAAATAAGAACACATTCACAGGTTCTATAGGTTAGGACATAGACATATATATTTTGGGGGGCACAGGGGTCACTATTGAACTCACTACACATAGTGCGCACTCAATATGTCAATATATGTTTATTGATATATGGACACATTTAATTTTTTGGGAAAAAAAGCACTGCACATTTTTCTTCAAGAATATTGTTCTCGCCGAAACCGGTTTGGCTCAGTGGATAGAGTGTCAGCTTGCGGACTGAAAGGTCCTGGGTTCCATTCCGGTTGGGGGCATGTACCTTGCTTTTGGGCACATCTCCACTGTGGGGCGTGCAGGAGGTGGCTGATCGATGCCTCTCTCTCATCGATGTTTCTGACTTTCTATCTCTCTCCCTTCCTCTCTGTAAAATATAAGAATATTGTTCTCAGCTTAACAAATTATCCCAAACTATATGGGTTAATACAACACCCATTTATTACTTCACAGTTTCTATGAATCAGGAGTATGGGCACAACTTAGCTAGATACTCTGCTCAGGGTTTGCAATCAAGGTGTTAGTTAGAGGCTGAGGTTTCATTGGAGGCTTAGGATTCTCTTCCAAGCTCACATGTTTGCTGGTACAATTTACTTGCTTACCATGGCTGTAGAACTCATGATGATGTGGTGCTATATGGCTAGCAGGGGAGCTTCTATTACTTTAAGGGAAGGCCTAGACTCTTTTCTAAAGGGCTTCCAACTGTCAAGTCAGGCCCATCGAGGATTATCTTCTTTTAGATTAACTTAAATTCAAGTGATTTGGGTCCTTAATTATTCCTGAAACCCTTCACCCTTGCTACATACTATACCCTAATCTTGATGGTAACACTAAGGTGGAGATCATGGGGGTGGGCATTCTTCAAATTGCCTACCACATGTATATATACTTTTTAAAAAATATTTTATTGAGCCGAGACCGGTTTGGCTCAGTGGATAGAGTGTCGGCCTGGAGACTGAAAGGCCCCAGGTTCGATTCCGGTCAAGGGCATGTACATTGGTTGCAGGCACATCCCCAGTAGGGACGTGCAGGAGGCAGCTGATCAATGTCTCTCTCATCATCGATGTTTCTGGCTTTCTATCCCTTTCCCTTCCTCTCTGTGAAAAATCAATAAAAATATATTAAAAATATATATGTTTTATTGATTTTTTTACAGAGAGGAAGTGAGAGATAAAGAGATAGAAACATTGATCAGCTGTCTCTTGCACACCCTCTACTAGGGATGTGTCCACAACCAAGGTATGTGCTCTTGACCGGAATCAAACCTGGGACCTCTCAGTCTGCAGGCCAGCACTCTATCCACTAGCCAAAATGGTTTCAGCAATATATACTTTTTATTTTACCAAGATATTGTTCTAATTTCATGTGAAATTATGTTAAATTCCACACACTAGCTATTTCCATAGATTCCTAGATATATTTGACTTATTTTATTCCAGTCTGAAGCATCAGACCCAACATATTATTCCAGTGTCTGATTCTAAAGACTCCAATTCAAAGTGAAAGAAGTATTTTCTGAAAATATTATGTTTAATTGAGCTAGTAGATAGGTTTTAATGATAAACATGACCGCAGCCTGGACTGTGGGATAGAAGTGCAGCTTTGCCCTGATAATATCTTGTCCATGAAAGAAACCACAAATGAGCAATCTAATACAGAAAGAGGAAGTTGCATATGCCACCATTAGGTAGGGTATTGGGAGAATTAAAGTCAGTAGCCCTAGGGCAAAAGAGAGGAAATGGGACGAAATTTAATATTTTGTTTTCTGTGAATAAGATTAATTGCTCTTTTCCTTAAATTTGGTAATTTGATCCTCATCACTTAATCGTGTATGTGAGAATAAAAATGTCAACAGATTTCATTTTGAAGACAGTGATGATCAATTTGTAATATGGTCATCTAGGGCAGTAGGTTGAGAAGAACTCTGAGATCATGCCTGAGCTTAGTTTAAAACAAGATTAATCAGTAATAACTTCTTTGGACCCCGAAGGGATGAGTAGAAGCAACATTATACCACATATTTACCAGCTCTTCCAGATAGCCTGTCTTCACCTTGACTGTCAGTTCAGAACCCTGGATTACTACCTGTTCATTTGTCTCTGAGATCCTGAATTCCTACAAGGATAACTGTCGGAAACCAAACATTGCTCTTACTAAATGGATGTAAACAGGAGGCCAGAAGGCTGGTCAACCTTAACTTCTCTGAAAGGTCGGAGCTGATTACTCACTGTTTAGTTGAAACATTATTGGTTGAAGCAACCTCTATCTGTTTGTTTCATGTTAATTTCTGTTTTTGTTATTTCCTGCCTGAAGGTAGGGATGTGTCCCAAAGCCTTAATAAAAGGGAGAAAAAGGCTAGAGCAAGTGGCAGTCCTTTCCACTAGAGGAAGGCTCCTGCCTGGCCCCCCAATATCGTCAAATTAATGTTTTCTAGTCTCTCATTTCGTTTGTGGGCGGCCTCCTTCAGAACCCGAACCCTGACCCGGGAACCCTGAACCACGCAGGATGTGGAAAGGGGCTCCCACAGATAACCTGCTAAACATTTGGGTATATCTAAACTTTGTTTTTCTTGTTTACTTTTCCTGTGTGCTTCCCACCCATTTGAGCCTTGCCCCTCCCATTTTGTGCAGGGATCAAAAATTGGGTTTGATTGAAAAAGATATTCATTGAAAATAGGTTTCATTGAAATTCAGTTTATGGACTCTATCCTGAAAAAAGCCTGTGTCAGTCTTTATTGGCTGCATGTAAGAGACAACAAAAATATATGCCTTAAATTAGAAGCCCGATTTTAATATAATGGTTCTAAAATCATTAGATATTTATTCAAGTGCTATATATTTTTGTGTGTGGGCTCCATATATATGAAGGCCTTGAGGTGAGATGAATTTTGTTATTATAAGAAATGGAAAAAGGGCAGGTGTGGCTGAAACATAGAGTTAGGAAGAGAGTTAAAAGATTTGAGAATATTGGAAGTTTTTAAAAGACTGATATGATCATATCTGGAGGTTTCAAAGACTTCTTTAGTTCTGCAGGATAAGGGTTTATAAACTGGGAATCAAAGACATCATTTGAAAAGCCATTGTGCCCTGCTGGTGTGGTTCAGTGGTTGATTGTCAATCCATGAACAAGGAGGTCATAGTTTGATTACCCATCAGGGCACATGGCTAGGTTTCAAGCTCTATCCCCAGTAGAGGGTGTTCAGGAGGCAGCTGATCAATTATTCTCTCTCATCGATGTTTTTATCACCTCCTCTCCTTTTCTTTCTCTGAAATCAATAAAAACTATGCTGCCATTAAAAAGAAGGAATTCTTACCATTTGTAGCAACCTGGTTGGAACTGGAGAGCCTTATGCTTAGTGAAATAAGCCAGTCAATGAAGGAGAAGCATCACATGATGTCACTCATTGGTGGATAATAAAGAACATTATAAATTGATGAACAAAAGGATAGATACAGAGACAGTAAAGCTTCAAACAGACTGTGAAATTACAGCAGGAAGATTAAAGTTAGGTGAGGTAGATAAGAGATCCATCAAAGGACTTGTATGCATTCATATAAGCATAACAAATGAACATAGATACTGGGGGGTTGGGGTATGCTTGGGAGGGAGGTGGGGCAATGGGGAGATATGTATAAAAAATTAATAAAAATTTTAAAAATAAAAACATATTTAAAAAAATACATTGTAACAATACTGGCCAGAGAGACATGTTCTATCAGGCTAAGCGCAATGAGAATTGTTACAATAAAGTACAACAAAGGTCCTCTAATAAAGTCTTTATAATGTTGATGAGATTCCCTAGGAACATAACTCTTGTTTATCTCAATTAGCCTATGGTAAAATGGCTTTCCTTATACATCATTTCACTTAACACTGCAGAATGCAATAAAGATGTTAAATGATAACTTACTTGACTATAAAATAGAAGAATGATCATATGGAATGGTACAAAGGCCAGAAAATATATGGATCTTTTGCAGGGTAATGAATTGTCTACCGAGGCAGGAACGGTGTTATATGGAGAGTTGTAAAAGAAGAGAAGCCTGCAAAGGGAGATTACCATCAGACAGTGAAAGGTCTTACATGCAAAGGCAAGGCATTGGGAATTTATTTTGAAAACGGTAGTAGGTCACCTTAAGATTCTGTGTCATCTAATTTAATATGTATTTTATTTAATGATTCATATTTACTTGCCCATAGTAACGGTGTTAGCTGCCATCTGCTACGTTAAAAGTCTTATATACTATTACTTTTATTTAAAAGTAAGGTGCGCCGAGACCGGTTTGGCTCAGTGGATAGAGCGTCGGCCTACGGACTGAAAGGTCCCAGGTTCGATTCCGGTCAAGGGGCATGTACATTGGTTGCGGGCACATCCCCAGTAGGGGGCGTGCAGGAGGCGGCTGATCAATGTCTCTCTCTCATCTGTGTTTCTAACTTTCTATCCTTCTCCCTTCCTCTCTGTGAAAAATCAATAAAATATATTTTAAAAAATAAATAAATAAATAAAAGTAAGGTGCTAATGCCCTAGTTCAGTGGTCAGAAAACTGCGGCTCACGAGCCACCACGGTTTGCCACTCTGTTGCTAATGAGTTTGCAGACCACTGGGATAGGGGCTTAATCAGATGGAACAACAACAGCCTGTAATTACTGGAATCTTCAGTCTAGGTCAGTGGTCGGCAAACTCATTAGTCAACAGAGTGGCAAACCGCCGCTCTAGAGCTGTGGCTCACAAGCAGCACTTTACCGATCACTGCCCTAGTTGGTTTGGCTCAATGGATAGAGTGTTAGCTTGTGGAATGAAGGGTCCTGGGTTCGAGGGCACATGGTCAAGGGTGCATGACCAGTTTTCGGGCTCAAACCCCATAAAGGGTGTGCAGGAGGCAGCCAATCAATGAATCTGTCTTATCATTGATGTTTATATCTCTCCCTCTCCCTTCTTCTCTGAAATAAATAAAAATATTTAAATGCAAGATGCTATTGTTATTATCACTTATTGTTATTTGTAGCAAAAATAATACAACTTAATAAGGTTTTGTTTATTTTGGCACTTAAGAATAGATAAAAATTTAGTTACCCATGAGTTCTTATTAATGTATATTTAAGGAATCTCTTATATATCTCATTGTGCATTCATTATTATCTCTTACATTTTGGTGGAGAAAGAACAAGGGTAATAAACTTTTAGTTTGAGTGAGCTTATTTTGAAAGCATACAAGAAAGATGATATATAAAAATGATGTGCTCAAAATGAAAAACACAAAGCCATTGTTCAGTCTCAAAGCTCTTCTAATTACTAGAAAACACAAATTATTTCTTATTAGTTTAATCAGCCAAAAATCTGTGTTTATGATAACTCCATTCATTTGAGAAATTATGTAATAGCTTGTTCTCCACATTGCTGACATGAATAATGATTAATGATTTGCTGTCTTTATTTTGAAATCAAATCCACATTTGAAGAATAGTATCTTCTAAAGTTAGATGGCTTGTTTTTTCCTTAATGCTTTTGATGTATTTAAGTTTTTCAAAAGGTTGGCTGTGTTCTTTTTTTTTAATCCTCACCCAGGATATTTTTTCCATTGATTTTTCAGAAAGAGGAGAAGAGAGAGGGGAAGACAGAGAAACATCAATGTGAGAGAGACACATTGATCTGTTGCCTCCTGCGTGCACCCTGATTAGGGCCCAGGCTAGGGAAGATCCTGCAAGTGTCCTTGACCCGATGACCCTTTGGTTCACAGACTGATGCTCTATCCACTGAACCAAACCGATCATAACTATGTTCTTTTATTTTACAGTTCAATTATATGACATACTGGAATCAGGAATAGTTAGGATAGCATGAAAAATATGGCTACAGTAATGCCTCCCAGGAGAAAATTGAAAAGACTGCATATATAAAAACTAGAGGCCCAGTGCATGAAAATGAATGCACTGGAGGTGGGGGGCGGCCTTCAGTCCAGCCTGCACCCTCTAACAGTCTGGGAGACCACAAGGGTGGGAGGTAACTCGACGACCAGAGAAAGGTGACACCCTCATCACACCTCTGCTGCTGCCACTGCTGGCAGCACAAGCCTTGGCTGGCCCTGGGTAGCTGGGCGCCTGAGGGCAGGTCCAGCTGCACTGTGTGCCTGCCCTCTCTGGTGAGGCTGAAAGGACTGGGGGATGCTGGCAGGGCTGAGGGGACTGGGTGCTGCTATCTTGTGGCTATAGGTGCCACCATCTTTGTGATGATTTGATGGTCAATTAGCATATTCCCTCTTTACTAAATAGGATGCCTACAAAGCCAATAATCAATAAAGACCAGGAAAACATATAACAACAAAGTCTATTATATTTTCCAGGAAGGGCATGTATTTTGTGGGAGATATTTAAATTCTGGCAGGATTTAAGAGATCATCTTGAGATCTATTGCATAAATAATTTAACATCATGCATAGAAATTGTGAAACAGATAAAGGAATTACCATCTTATTAATACTCCAACTATATGGTAAGCACTGTTCAGTTATTTTCATGCTTTATCTTATATAATCTTCATATTAATAAGATATCCTCATTTCACAGATATAGAGTCTGAAGTTCACAGATGTTAACATGTCTGATATTTCACAGCCAGTAAGTTGTAGACGTGTAGGCAGAATGTACATATATTCAACTTCAAATTGTATACATGTTTTATTATAGCAGACTGTCTCTCTCCAGAAAGAATGTACTATCCTTCCCTATGACTGGAAAAAAATATCACCATGGTGTGATTATACCAAGGAGACTTTTGAAATGTAATCACATTTGATTTAAAAGTTATTTATTTGTTTTTAAAGTTTACTCATTTTGAAATGCTCAAACTATATTTTGGGGGTATTTATTTATTTTAATAACTCTAGAATGAGAAAATAAATGATTTCTCACCACCTCATTAGTTTATCTCTTTGGGCCCGAGTTTTTAAAATAGACTATCTAACATTTATCAAACTTATTTGGTACCCTGAAAGATTAATATTTGCATTTCACTTTATTAATCAGTCAGAATCTTTGTGTACTACATGCCTAAGTGCAAGTACTATAGGCTTTGGAAATTCACTTGTCCCCAAGTTTTGGCTCTTATATTTACATCTAATTTTGTTGATTTGACAGGTATGTTTTTGTGCTTAATGAACTGTTAATTCATAAAACTTTTTTCTTCTTTGTGAATTATTAATGGTTAATTAAAACAAAAAACCTCTCAACTTCTTATTTTAAACTTAGTATTGGTAATAAACAAGAAAGTAAGTAGTGGATATAGTAGATTTCAATCGAATCTAAGTAGAAAATTATTGCTTTTAACAAAAATGAGATAGCTCAATGATAATGAAATACCTCAAATATTCTATTATTTCTATTATGTTTATTTAAATTAAAGATAAGAAAAACATATCTGTATATGTCTAAATGTGAAAATATTATTAAATTTTCTTTTAAAAACTGTGGTAGATATTTTAAGGGGAATAGTTGGGAAAACATCTGATTTTTTTAAAAAAATATTTCTCTGTTAAATTTGAAATACAGTATTATGTTAGTTTTAGGTGTACAACATAGTGATAAGCTATTTATATTACTTATGAATTGATCACTTGATAAGTCTAGTACCTATCTAACACCATACATAGTTATGACCATATTGCTTACTATTCCCAATAATATATTTTACATGCTCATGACTGTTTTTGTAACTGCCTATTTGTACTTCTTCATCCCTTCATCTTTTTCATCCATTCACTGACCCTCCTATCATCTGGAAACCATCAAAATTTTTTCTATGAGTTTACTTGTTTTGTTTGTTCCTTTATTTTGTGTTTTAGATTCCACATGTAAGTGGGAAAATATGATATTTGTCTTTGACTTATTTTACTCAGTACAATACTTTTTGGGTCTAACCATATTGTTGCAGATGATAAGATGTATTTCTTATGGATAAATCATATTCTATTATACATATGTGCCATCTCTTCTGTATCTATGGATAGACACTTAGGTTGTTTTTTTTTTTTATCTTGGGTATCCTATGTAATAAAAAAAGTAATATCCAAGTTAACCATCACTCTGTTACATCCACAAGCTACACCCACCAGCCAATCAGGAGCAAGTACGTAAATTAGCCCAACTAAGATGCCTGCAGCCACAGAGAGAGCAGGGGGGAGGCTAAGGTTTCCCCAGCAATGGAGAAAGCCAAGCTTTCTGAACACCCTGGCCAGCCCAGGCCTCCACTTAAGGCTACAAAGTTTCAATTATAGAAGATAAATAAATCCCAGATACCAGTGCCTCTGCTTGGGTCACTGAGGGTCGTGGCCAGCCTGAAAACCATCACAGGCCCCTCGCCAAGGCCATCACACA
>PVJN01037653.1:0-20786 GCA_004026805.1 Lasiurus borealis | reverse complement strand
CCTGATCACCCCCAATGGTGCCCCCACAAGTCTGATCACCCACAACTGCTGGCCCATCCTGGTCTGATCACTCACAACTGCCATCCTCCTTGGCCCCTAACTGCCTCTACCTTGGCCCTGCCCCCATGGCTTTGTCCAGAAGAACATCTGGAAGGTCTCCTACAAGGTCTTCCAGTGTAATTAGCATATTACCCTTTTATTAGTATAGAGGCCTGGTGCATGGGTGGAGGCCGGCTGGTTTGCCCTGAAGGGTGCCCCATATCATGGTAAGGATTACCTTGGGGGGTGGTGATGCCTGGGCGAGGTGTCTGTGGTGGTTTGCAAGCCAGCCACACCCCCATTGGAGTGGGGGTCCCTACTGGGGACAGTGCCAGCCTGGGCGAGGGGCTGGTGCAGTTTGCAGGCTAGCCAAGAAAGTAGAACCTTTTGGACTCTCACAGCCCAGTCCCCTGTCGGTAGAAATGGTCTTCTCAAGGACGAATTTATTTGACCTAACTTGCCAATGGCTTATTCTCAGTTCTCAGTGTACTCTCAACAAGAATTGGAAATGGACATGTTTTGAAAAGATAAACCTATAATATAAGTTACATGAATGTGGGGTATCTGTCTCTCTCTCTCTTTCTCTCTCTCTCATAACTGATCTGATAACCAAGATGGCTATTAAGTGACTACTGAGGAGGTGGGGTATACAGCATGGATATGCTGGCCAAAGGGATGATTCACATATTAGAGAGTATAAGAATTCATCATGATATTAAAAAAAAACACAATTTGATATTTATGAATTGTTCATTTCTGTAGTTTTCCATTTAATATATTCGAATCAGAATTGATTAGCTTAACTGAGAGTAAACAAGGAAAAAAAAAAGAACCCGAAAATGGAAGATGTACTATGAAGATGAAAAACGTCATCAGTAGTAGAACTGCATATTGCTGAATACCATTCGGAGAGATGTTGGTACAAAAACAAACACAAACTTTCCCTCTTGGCCTATTAACTTTCTATCTCTGTTTCATATTGTCTACCCTTTCATATCAGTTTGCATTACTGGCAATGGCATTTTCTTTTTAATCCTGGTTGAATACCACCTGTAAATGCACTGATTTGGGTATACTTTAGGAAACATTTAGAGTTCAGACACGTAAAAATATGACTTCTGGAATTAGCTTCATTAAAGTAAAAAATGAAAACAAATGCTTGTAAGTAATATATATCCTGAAATCTCTATAGTCCCTGAATTAATTACTGGATATTTGATGTGCTAAGAAGGCCCCAATGAGACAGTTTACTGAAAAAATGTAGAAAAAGGTTGTAGCCATAGACATATGTTTTGATAAGATAAACCTCTATATTTCTCTTGGTCTTAGCAACAGAAACTTATCCCATTTGGAACACTAATATGTCTTCTGTAGGACATACTAGTGTTCCTTGGAAATATTTTATGAAATCCTTCTGTTCCTTAAGATTACTAAAAACCTAGAAGTTTTAATACATGTAGTCTGTTTTATAACTGCAGTCAAATACATATATATATTCAAATATATTAAAGTACATTTATTTAACATGTGGAGAAATACATCTAGTTTTCATTATAAAAATTTACATATTTGAGACTACTTTGCAAATGTTATGTTTTCTAAGTCTTTCTATCTCTGCGTAGGTTATGTAAAGGAGGTTCATCAACAAAGCAAATCGCTACATTAGGCACATGGTGGGTGGAGAAACACTCTATGAAACAAATTAAAATAATTAACTGGGAAAATGAATTCACAAGATATATTCCTTCCTTGATTCCCAGGCAGGACAGTAAGCCAGGAAAATTCCTTGGCAAGTGGAATGGGGAACCTGAGACAGCTTATTCAAACTGGCCTCATCTATCATCCTGACTCACCTGCCTTCTTCCTTGCATGACCACTCCTTTAAGCATTAAGCCCTTAGGACAATAAGCTTCTTATCAGTATCAATAATCTTAAAAAGAAAGCCTCAGGCTACTGACCACAGAGATAGAGTACTGGCCAAACTAGAGATAATGTCTAGGTCTCTTGTACTTCAGCTCCAGGACCAAAAAGCAGCAAAAGCAGACAAAATGATGCCATGGTTGATATCAGGACCAGATCCAAGCACTAATGAACCCCTACACTGGTGCTGGCTGATCAGTAGAGACCATGACTCTGACCCTATATGTTCATTTTGGTGAATCAGTATATTAAAGAAAACACCTATAAAGCTAATAAATATTCAATGGAGATCCTTTTCTGTGATCTCCCTTAAAATTCCTGCCTTTCAAAAAACAGTTAAAAGCCCTTAAGACAAAGGATCCCATGGGTACTCTCTCTTTAGAGCACACTGTGCTTTCCTTCTTCAGGCATGTACCTGTGCTTTTGCTGTCCTAAGCTCTAAAAGTCCCCACGAGACTGGCAATCAGAGAAGCAGTTGGCAGTGGTATCTCATCCTAGGCTAACCCCCTGAACCTGTTTCCAAGGGCCCTTCTTTTACCTCTGTAACCTGTTTGCTGAGTCCACACAGCCCTGCTGGCTCACTTCTTATCTTTGTGACTTTCTTTTTAAAGGCCAAAGCAGCTCTCTGAGCAGCCACTTGAATCTCCTCTTCAAGTGTACTTTCACTTTGCATGCTAAATAAACTTCCTATTGTGCTAAAGTTCTTGGCTCTGAATTCTTCCTTTGACAAACTCAAGAATTGAGAGCTAACAATTCTCTTAACAAATTTATTAGAACAGGAGTGGAAACCTTTTTTCCTGCTAGGACCATTTAGATATTTATAGTATCATTCTTGGACCATACAAAATTATCAACTTAAAAAGTAGCCTGCTAGATTTGGTCAAATATTTAATTAAATCACCCCCAATGCCTTGGCAGGACCAGACCAATGATTTTGTGAGCATTTTATGGTCTGTGGGCTGGACATTCCTAACCCCTGTATTAGAAGTATGAAGTTTTAAAAAGACATTTTACTCATTCATTAATCATCATTGAACAAATATTTATTAAATCCATACCATGAGAGTGTTTAGAGTTGTTCTTAATCATTAATTATTAGAGAATCATTTTATGGTTAATAACGTTTGTGTTCCATCTGTATTATTTTTTACACTAGAGGCCTAGTACATGAATTCATGCACAGGTGGGGCTCCTCAGCCTGGCTGGCCATTGGAGATAATTGGGGCTGGCTGGCCGGGGGAAGGGAACACAGGAGGCTGACTAGCTTTGGGAGCTTGGGTGTGGGAGCATACCGACCAATAGGAGGCAGCTCCTGCATTGAGGTCTGCCCCTTGATGGTCAGTGTGCATTGGAGACTAGTCAATGGGTCGTTTGCTCTACCAATCTTAAAGATTGCTTAGACTTTATATATATATATATATATATATATATATATATATAGACATGATTTTGTAAAAAAAAAACCACAAGTTGCTTTAGCAAACTTAGACTTAAAAAGTGAGCTTTATACAGTTATCAAAAATAAACAAGTAGTTCCATATTCTCTGAATAAAGTGAAAGAAAAGGCATACAAAATTAAAAATGAAATAAAATAAAAAAATGCTCATCTATGGACCACATAGACTCATTTAATAGGACAAAAAAGGTATACAGAGTACCCTTTTAGAAATTAGGTCTTGGGACATATCACTGATACATAATACTGTTTGACATAGTGTGTTTTCTCAATATACACCATCAGAAGCTAATTAGTTTGATATCAGAAATTGAGTTTTATAAGTTTTAAAATTTACTTCCTTATAAACAGTGGATACCAGATAAATTAACTCTAAAATAAATATTATAGCCCTAGCCGGTTTGGCTCAGTAGATAGAGCATCAGCCCATGGACTGAAGGGTCCTGGGCTCAATTCCAGTTAAGGGCATGTACCCCTCGGTTGCAGGCTCAATTTCTTGGCCCTGATTGGGGCTCATATGGGAGGCACCAATTTTATGTCTCTCTTTACTAGTACATTGATGTTTCTCTCTCTGTGTTTCTCCCTCTCCCTTGCACTCTCTCTAAAAATCAATGGAAAAATATCTTAGTGTGAGAATTAACAACAACACCCCCCCAAAAAATAAATAAAAAATAAATAAATAAACATTGCATAAACCCTTGAAGTTCAAATATTCAAATTTTTCTTGAAGATTAAATAATCCATATCTTAAGAGATTATTTATCTTATCTAATAAAAGAGCAATATGCAAATTGAGCATATCTCCACTACACCCATAAGCCATGCAAACCAGCGAATCAGGAGTGAGTATGCAAATTAACCCAACCATCTAGAGAGCAGGAGGCTTGGGTTTCCCTGGCAATATAGGAAACGAAGCCTTCTGCCTGCAATGGCCTGCTTTGACTGCCATTTAAGGCTACAAAGTTTCAATTATAGAAGATAAATAAATCCTAACAAAAATAGTGGCAGCCATTGAGCAGAGAGAGCAGGAGGCTTGAGTTTCCCTCGGCAATGGAGAAAGCCAAGTTTCCTCCTTGGCCTCTGCTTAAGGCTACAATGTTTCAGTTATAGAAGATAAATAAATCCCAACAAAAATGGCTGCAGCAGGAGGCTACAAAGTTTCAATTATAGAAGATAAATAAATCCCAGATACCAGGGCCTCTGGTTGGGTAGCCAGAGGGCATGGCCATCCAGTAAACAACCACAGTCTATTCATCTAAGTTTCCCCACACCCCAAAAGAACCTCCACCCTGATCTGGGACACCCTTCAGGGCAAAACAGCCAGACCCACCCATGTACCAGGCCTCTATCCTATTTAATCCTCCCATCTAATAAAAGAATACTAGGCAAATTGATCTTCACTCCAACACACAACATGGCTGTCCCCATGTGGTCAAAGATGACTGACTCCATGTGGGCACAAGATGGCTGTCACAAGATGGCCAGCAGGGGAAGGCAGTTTGGAGGGACCAGGCCTGCAAGGGAGGGCAGTTGGGAGCAATCAGGCTGGCAGAGGAAGGAAGTTGGGGGCAACCAGGCCTGCAGGGCAAGGCATTTAGGGTGTCCAGGCCTGCAGGAGAGGGCAGTTAGGGGTGATCAGGCCTTCAGGGAAAGGCAGTTGGGGGTGACCCAGCCTTCAGGGGAGGTTAGTTGGGATAAACAAGCTGGCAGAAGAACAGTTGGGCACCAATCTGGCTGTCAGGGGAGTGGTTAAGCGGTGACCAGGCTGGCAGGCAGAAGAGGTTAGGGGCAATCAGGAAGGCAGGCAGGTGAGCAATTGGGACCCAGCAGTCCTGGATTATTAGATGGATGTATGTCTGCCCTGTCTTACCTGGATGAAGCCTAAACGGGGAGTCAGACATCCCTCCAGGGGTCCAAATTGTAGAACGTGTAGGCTGGGCTGAGGTACACACACCCCCATGCACGAATTTCATGCACTGGGCCTCTAATTTCTAAATAAAAGGCATCTAATGTTTATCATGTATACAGAGGATAGTCTCTTTGCCTTGATTTGGTAACATATATATTTCATGGACTCTCCTTTGAACATTTAACCAATGAATTTGATGGGATTATATCAGTAACATTTCAATTAGAATGTCAACTCTGTTCAGTATTTAAAAATTAAGAGGTAAATTTTTGGAGATCAGAAAAAAATTTGTTCTAACTTAGAATAATTTTATAGCTTTTTGAGTCTGTGCATTGTCTGCATATTTTAAACTAGTCTGTTTAATGCACTCCATGTAAAGGCCCATTAGTTCAAAGAATTTTGAAATGCACATTTAAAGCCAATAATTTTCACACAGATGTATATTTTTTATTAGCAATAAATTTTTCAAACTCAAATAGTTTACCTAAATTGTGAGTATGCACATTTTGAATAGGTTTAGTAGTAAATAACAGTGAAAAAAATTGAGAATTTAATCAAGTCCTTTCTACTTTCCATTTATCTGCTTTCTGAAAAAAAAAAAAAAAGTCAGTAAAGGAGGAATCCTGAAGTAACAATCATGGCAAACAAATGTGTCTGGAGTAAAGGGAACTGCAAAGTGCTTGAAGTTTCCCAGATAGTAGTGATTATAGCAACTCTGAGAAGGGGTGGGAGATAAAAATAGCTGATATCCAATTTTAAAAACTATTAAGAAAACCCTTGACCAGGGTGATCAAACCCTTGCAGTTATAAGAAACACACCAAACTTAAATGAAATTAATGAAGATATCATTATCTCTAAATGGCACTGAGAAAAATAGAAATTTTTCTGTCCATTTTTATCAAGACTATCTTAGCAAAATGTAAAGTGATTTGTTCAGTTTTATACAGTTGAAAAACATCCTATATAATAAAAACCTAATATGCTAAGTGTCCAGTCATCTAATTGGCTATTCAACTAATCAAAGCATAATATGCTAATGATATGCTAAGGCCGCTCAACTGTTCACTATGACATGCACTTACTACCAGGGGCCAGAAAGTTGACCGGTTGACCAGTTGCTATAATGTGCACTAATCACCAGGGGACAGATGCTCTGACCAATAGGTTAGCTTGCTGCTGGGGTCTGGTTGATTGGGACTGAGTTAGATAGGCTGGATATGCCCTGGAGTCCTCCCGGGGTCCCTCCTCAGCTGACCAACCTCTTTCATCCCTCCCTGGCCCTCCCTGATCATGCACTTGTGAGGTCCCTTGGCCTGGCCTATATCCTCCAGCAATCCAAGACCCCTCAGGGAATGTTGGAGAGCCGGTTTCAGCCCAAACCCGAAGACTGGTTTTGGCCGGATCCCATTCTATATAATAAAAGCTAATATGCAAATAGATTGGCAGAACCACGGGTCATAACAATGTGCACTGACCACCAGGGAGCAGACACTCAATGCAGGAGCTTCCCCCTAGTGGTTTGTGTGCTCCCACAGGGATAGTGCCACTCAGCCAGAAGCTGGGCTCACAGCTGGCAAGTGCTGCTGTGGTGGGGGGAGCTTCTCCTGCCTCCTCGGCATTGCTAAGTATGTCCGCCTGCCAGCTTAAGCCCACGGACATCCCCTGAGGGTTCCAAGACTGCAAGAGGGCACAGGCCAGGCTGAAGGACCTCCTAACCCACCCCTCAAGCCCCACCCCACTCCCACCCCCTGCCGAGGCCGAGCACATGAATTTCGTGTACTGGGCCCTAGTTTATTACTGATATTTTAGTAGCAGTTATTTCCTTTTACTTTCTCATTTTTCTCCATCTCCCCTTACATACACTGGTGGTATCATTTCGATTTTACAGTGATCATATATGGTTTTCTGGGCATGTTTTCCAAGTCTACTGACATCTGGAAACATAGAACTGAGCCTTCGGTGCAGCTTGTTGAGTTGCTCAGGGTTTCTTTGAGGTAAAGAATAACGGGAAGTTATCTTTGGTCCCAAAGTGTTAGTGTAGGTAGTTAGGTATTAACAAAAGAGAAGGGACTAAATTGGCTAAGCCTAATTAAGGCTGGAAGCTACAACTTCACAGACACCCTAGAGCAGTGGTTGGCAAACCGCAGCTTGTGAGCCACAGGTGGCTCAAAAGCAGCAGTTTGCTGTTCCCACCACTGGGATAAGGGCTTAATCACAAGGAAAAACAGCCTGTAATTATCGGAATCAAGGGTCTAGGTCAGTGGTCCACAAACTCATTAGTCAACTGAGTGGCAAACCTCGGCTTGGGAGCTGCATGTGGCTCGAGCCGCAGTTTGCTGACCACTGGGATTAGCCACAGGCAGGAAAGACTGACTTTCCAATGTGTATGTATAGGGCGGAGGCGGAGGGACAATCAGCCCAACCAGCCCATTCATTTGGATTAACCAAGGGATGGATAAAGCATAAGGGGGATTCCTTATTGGGTGCCTGTGTAAGAGACAGATGACAAGCAGAGCTTTGAGGTATGCCCAGAATGAGAAAAAATGGTGACGTTAAAGGGAAGGAGTCTAGCCTGGGAAAATCTGGGGGTCCGGGGGGAGGGGGCAATCTGCTAGGATAAGGAAGAACAGAAGATCCAGGAAAAATATTGGTTAGGAAGAGGGCCCAGCACAGCCCTTGAAAGACTAAGAAAACAGGTTTGGATAGTTTGAAAGACAACCTGCTTGTTCCAGAAACCAAGAAAATATATGGAGAATTAGCAAAAACTGCTCCTAGAGTCTGCCACTCTCTACATTCCCAGGGGTGTATTATTTCTTTTCATCCGGATACATCTTGCCACTATGCTTAAAATTCGCCCAGAGGTGAGTCCTTGAAATTCGTTCTTCAAGACTTGGCAAGAGCCCATTTTTCTCTGGCAAAGACATTACAGCACTGTTTCTTGAATACTTGAATATGACTACAGTGGCAGTGTCATCCTCTGTTGGCTCTTTAGGTCAAAGTTGTTCCCTTTCCCCACTCTAAATCTCTTTCTCAACTACATTCTGATCTTAGTCCTATTGCTGAAAAGGGGAATTACATAACTCTCATTCCTATCCAATTCCTGCTCTACATCGGTCACATTATGTTTTATAATAAGAAATATAGCCGAAACTGGTTTGGCTCAGTGGATAGAACATCGGCTTGCAGACTGAAAGTCCCAGGTTCGATTCCGGAAAAGGGCATGCATCTTGGTTGTGGACATATCCCCAGAAGGGGGCGTGCAGGAGGCAGCTGATCGATGTTTCTCTCTCATTGATGTTTCTAACTCTTGATCCCTCTCTCCTCCTCTCTGTAAAAAAAATCAATAAAATATATTTAAAAAAAAAAGAAAAAGAGAGAAATATATTGTGGCTTTCATCTTGTTTCTGGCAAGGATCTCCTAAAACTCTTGGATTTTCCTAATTGATAAGGGCAATGAAGGTGTCTTTTGTTATGTTAATGAGGTAGTTTTTAGAAAGCAACTAAGGATTGAAGGTCGGGTTGCCAGTGAGGCAAAGCACATAATTTGTGGGTGGAACCTGTCAGTGACACAATAATATACAGAAAGAGGATAGGAAAAGGAGATTGAGTTGAATGATTTCATCAGTCGTTCTATGTAATGGAGCCTCCATAAAAATCCTAAAGGACTAAGGTCAGAGAGTTTCCAGATTGGTGAACACCTGGAGATTCAGGGAGAGTGGCACAGTGGCAGAGGCATGGAAGCTCTTTGGTCTTGCCCTGTACCTTGCTCACTGCATCTTCCATTGAATCGTTCCTGTATCCTTTCATAGTAAACTAACAATCTCATAAGTAAAATGTTTCTCTGAGTTCTGTGAGATGCTCTAACAAATCAATCAAACCCAAGGAGAGAGTCTGAAGCCCCCAATCTATAACCTCTCAGAGGCACAAGTGTTAGGACAGCAATCTTGTAGGCCTTAACCTGTGAAACCTGACATTATCTCTGGGTAGATAGTGTCAGGATAGATTTGAACTGTAGGACACAGAAGTGGTATCCAAGAATTTTGTGTTGGTGTGGAAAAATCCTACACACACACACACACACACACACACACACACACACACACACTGGACTTGTTACTAGAACCATTTTATATCCAATTCCTGTCTACCTCTAGGGTCAACCCCTACCTGTTCTGGAATACATAGTCCACATCCATTTCCTGTCACCTTATTTCCTACTGTTTGGGTCCTAGAAGAAAATCTTA
The DNA here is from genome assembly GCA_004026805.1 of Lasiurus borealis. Lineage (NCBI taxonomy): Eukaryota > Metazoa > Chordata > Mammalia > Chiroptera > Vespertilionidae > Lasiurus > Lasiurus borealis. The sequence goes on along the minus strand of PVJN01037653.1, from coordinate 11,217 downwards.
GCTACTACTTCTTCATTAATTCACTAATATCTATTACCAAGATTCTGCAATTTTCCTTTCCATTAAATTCTCTTATCCACCCAAACCAATATTATCTCAGGATTTCTATTCTTAAGTTGACTAGCATGTTTCTTTTGTGCTGTTAACTGATTTTCTTTAATAATGCAGGATATTAATTAACTAATCATTTAAATGTATAATCCTTTGATAAGAGAAAATTTGAACAAAAGAATGAATTAATTGGACTTTTTCATCTAATATGTAAGTTATTGAAATCATTCACAAAATAGCTTTACTAAATTCTAAAACGCCAGAATAACTTTTTTGATTTAAATACAATTTCTTATGATAATATGAATATTCACTTAATGAAATTACTTTATATTATAAATTATAAGCCACAGGATGTAGTGATGTGCTTAATTAAGATAATTTAGGTAGTACTATTGATTTCATTTTAATTATTTTACTTCATTTTTCTTGTCTTTATCAAGAGGATAAACTCTAGTAGAGAATTAGATGATATACTGAAAGTAATGTATTTAAGGTTCTGAACACGATTCAATAAATATTAGCTCTTATTTTTACTATATAGTAAACACATTTGTCTATTTTATGATACTTGAGAAGTAAATTTCAATAATTACAAATATTTATCTAATCTATTCTATTAGTTATTTTTTAGTTACATGTATAATGAATTTGATGCTAAATTATTTATCAACAATAAAACTCTCGATCAAATTGTTAGAGTGAAACTATGAGCCAATTTATGATGATCTAATTTTATAGTTTTCAGGATTGCATACAGTTGACCAGTGCGGTCTTCCAGTGCCCCCACATAAAAAACACTCTTCATGAAGAAACATCTGAAATAATTCATTTATTTTAAAGATTAAAACCCTGTACTAGTTAAACATCTCACAGAAATAGCAGTATGTTTTTCACTTATCAAATCCTAAAATGATTATCTTTTCTAAGAGATGAGACTGTCCTATAGTGTTTGAGGTTTGCTTCAATTCAAAGTATATGGAACACAAAATAAAGAAATGTGTTTTCCTCTGAGATGGCTGGTTCTACTTTACATAGGCTATCACTTTAAAGACAAGTTATTTGAGAAAAAAAATTGATTCTCAGATACTGGGTTCAATGACTGAAAATCAGATACATATGTGTGTTTACTTGCTTGCCTCTCTTCTGGGATCCCCTTTTCCCCCTACCATTATGAAAACATTTTTTTTTTAACTCTCCACTTGTCTCACTTTTGTATATTTATTTAAGGCTTATTTATTTTATTTTATTTTATTTCCTTTTCTTACTGTTGGTCTAAAGACTCCACTGTTTGGGCAGAGATAACATCCCTCCCTCTTACCTGGAATCTTCCCAGCTATAGAATGAAAAAATCAAGCTCTTGAGGTTAGCTTTCAGTTGATATCAGAAAGACATATTCTTTCCAGCATTATTCTGAGGTTTCTGTGTTTTTGATAAATGATTTCAAATAGAAAAATATAAAAACAATTTTAGTGAGGTGGTCACTAAGACTCAAGCTACCTCTATTAGTCCACTCTTTTTTTTTTTTAAGAGTGCTTTTCATTTATTTGTTTATTGGCATTAAAAATGCTTTGTTAAAGGTTGAATTTGTTGGTAAATCTTCATTTTGTTTTTTGTTTCTTTTTTTATTAGTCCACTCTTTATGTCAGTAGGATTGATTCACAGGTCTTTAAATGATTTTTTAAAAGTTCAGTTTTGCCCTAGCTGGTGTGGCTCAGTTGATTGGAGCATAGTCCCATATACTGAAAGGTGGTGGGTTCAATTGCCAATCAGGGCACATACATAGGTTGCATGTTCAGTGGGTGCATGAAAGGCAACTAATCAAAGTTTCTCTCTCACACTGATGTGATGTTTTTCTCTCTCTCCTTTTCCCTTTCTCTAAAATAAATAAGTATATCCTCCATTGAGGATTAAAAGAGATCCAGTTGCAGGCTCAAAATAATTAAGGAGAATTTTCACTATATGAAATATATATATATGCTTTGAACAATATGACACCATCAAATATAACCCAAGCACAAGCTTAGGGTATTCTTTCACGTGGAAGCTTGCCCTTTTGAAACACTGACATTACCACATAAAGCTTTCCTGCGGAGGAAATACCACATGGCAAGGAAGACCCAGCTAGTCTAGCCTCCACAGCTGAGTCCAGCCTGCCAAGGACCTGCCTGCTGTATGCTGCTATATCAGTGAGCCCAGATGAGGCCAGCAATATATAACCATGGGACTATCCTTAATTCATCCTTCATTAGGCAGGACGAGATAAGGGGTATATATTGTAGTTTTCAATTATAAATATTGATAAATATGGGGAAAGAAAAGGTAGAAGTATAGTTAAAATAATTGTGATAATAAAGTATCACCTAAAACCTACCAGAATGATTACCATCAACAAATCATCAAATGACAATTTCTGGTGAGGATGTGGAGAAAAGGGAACCCTATTATACTGCTGGAGGGAATGCATACTGGTGCAGCCACTGTGGAAGACGCTATGGAGTTTCCTAAAAAAATTAAATATGGAACTGCCATTTGACCCAGTGATTCCACTTCTAGGAACATACCCTAAGAAATCTGAAACACCAATCAGAAAGAACGTATGCACAATATGTCCATATAGCGCAATTTATAGTAGCTAAGATTTGGAAACAGCCCAAGTGCCAATCAATGGATGTGTGGATAAAAAAGCTATGTATATTTACACCATAGAATATTTTTCAGTAATAACAAAGAAGAATCTCTTACCTTTTGAGACAGCATGGAGGAACCTGGAGAATGTTATGCTAAGCAGGATAAGCCATTCAGATAAAGACAAGTAGTGTACGATATCACTCATGTGTGGAATCTAATGAACAAAATAGATCCAGAGACATAGAAGCTGGAACAGTCTATCAAATCTCAGAGGAAAGGTAGGGATGGATAGATGGCTGGGAAGAGATCAAAGAATTTGTGTGCATATATGTATACCCCATGGACACAGATAATAGTATGGTGGAGGCCTGGGGAAGAGAGTGGAGGCAGGCTAAAAGAGATCAATGGGTAAAAGGGGACATATAAAATACTTTGTTATTAATCACACTGAAGACACTATTCTTTTTCTTTATATTGTTTCTAGCTCATTCTAGTGTGTATTTGTTGACTGAACACAGGGATGGGTTAGGTAACTTCCTGCAATTTCTAAACTTTGAACAAGGCAACAGATATGGATACTGATTACATACATCCTGTTTGTCCTTAGAATATTCCCATACATTTTCCTATTAGAAATGTATAGTTTATCTAAAAGAAGCAAGATTATTAGTCACAGTAGTTGTGGTGGTCATAGCTGTCAAAATAATAGGTACCATGTATAATGCACTGTGAGAAATGTATTCACTCAATCACACCTCACAATGATCTATGAGAAAAAGGACAAAGAACTTTTAATAACTCCATTTTACAGATGAATTGAAGCTTAGAGAGGTTGATTGAGTTGTCTAAGATCACAGAGAAAGTAAAGGAGGGTCATCAGGTGCAAACCAAGATCTGATTTACCCCAGAGGCTAAGTATTCAACCACTGTTCTAACAGACGTCCACTATTTTTATTTTCACCTGCACTATTGATACAGGGCTCCATGAAGGCTGGGTCTAGGTGCAAGCAATTCTCCTCTTACCAAAATAGCAACACCATAGATCTACCCAGACAGTTTTCCACTCCTGGGAAGGTACACAACACATGAGGCCAGGAACCAACATGAAATAATGAAACTTGCAAGCTCAAACATCTCCAAATTGAGGAAGAAGTTCAAACTGGAAGAATATTCCTCTCACCTTGTGGCAGTGCTTCTACCTATTATGGGATAGTAAGGAAAGAAAGCGTTTGTGAAAATGTTTAAATGGGAGGGGGGGGTCCTACCAATCAGTACAAAAAAGATAACAAATTTTGTATAACTTAATATCTAAATCATACTAGCAGTGAAGTGGGAACTACTAATATGTAGAGTGCGGTAACAAGTGTAAACTGTGACTATTTGGGGCATATTAGATTATTCAATAGCTAACATAGATTTAAGGTAGTTTGGGGATACTGTATTCTCTACTTCAGTGATGACACAGTCATCCTGATATAGATTGTATTTCCAGATATTTGTGCTAAGTACTGACTTTATTTTCTCTAGGTAATTGATGTATTGGAAGGGCGGCATGCTAATTATGATATAGTAAATGTATTTTGTAGAAGAAAGTATTAATAATACTAGGAAAATTATATTGTAAAAATAGAGTTTATATTGCACAGTAAATTAAATTTGTAAATTAAACTACCATATAATTATTGTGTCATACAAAAATTTCCCAAGATAAAATGAAAAACTGACTTTTCTAGGGTGCTCTATTCCTAACCTTTACTATATTTTTAAATACTACAATTGTTATTATTGTTCTCCCTCAGGAAATATATTATTTTTATTTAAAAATAAAGCAATCAAAGGAATCCTAAAGAAGAAATATGGGAATGCTATTTACTATAATTATAGTCTTAAAAAAACTACATATATGATTTGTTATTAGAAAAAAAAATCATTTTCAAGTATTTTATAAGGAAATAGATGCCTGGAGGACAATTTTTCCCCAACATTACATTTTATCTAACAACTCATTCTTTTTTCTTAATGTCTTTTGTCATACTCAAGTACTCAGCTGTTCATTTTGGTGTTAGTCACCAAACCCTGTGTATTTCCAGATGAATCTAATTCCTGAAAGATTATAAACCATTCTAAAAATTAATGATCCAGGCAAAAGTCCTTCTATAAACAAACCATTTCTACCCATAATTCTTAATTAGTAAAGGTTTTTAAGCTAAGATTCCTCAAGTTCTCTCTGTGGATGAAGAATATTCCTTTATTCTTAACAACTACATCATAAATATATTTGCAATAGTCCTGGGACTTAAGTTCTAAAACTTAATACTGATAAAACTCAAATGTGAATAAGAATCACTTGAGAAATTTATTTAAAATTAATATCCTCAGTCTACATCCTCAGAGGTTCAGGTTCAGTAGATTTGGGCTAACACACAGAAACTTGTTTGTTTGTTTTAATCCTCAACCTAGGAGAGGTATATATGCTTTACATTGATTTTAAAGAAAAGGGAGGGAGAAGGGAGGGAAGTATGTGCCCTGACTGGGACCCTTTGGTATGGGATGATGCTCTAACCATTGAGAAACACAAGCCAGAGTAAAACTTGTATTTTTAATAAGCAATCCAGGTCATTCTGATGAAGGTTACCCCAGAGTATATCTCTAATTTGGTGCTTTTTAAGAATTAGTCTGCAACATTTTGTAGAAGGAAACATTTTGTTGGCCTATTTCCCATTCAACTACTTAGAATCATGTACATATGCATGATTTAGGTTCAGTTTTTCAAAAACAGAATTATCCTCATTATTTCCATAAAATAAGATTAAAAAAATAACGAAAGTAAAAAAATGGTGGCAAGTCAGTAGGGCAAGGAGGTAAAGGTCTCATTATCCTTGAAAAGGTTTATTAAAAAAAAGAAAAGGAAAGGTACCCACAATAACTACTTAAGTTACAATGAAAGCTGAGAATTTAAAAACACAAAAAATCACACAGACACATGTGAATAGATGCTTATGAAAAGTAAAATATTTGTCTTGAACAAATCACAAAGAAACTAAAATGAAAATTTGTCATATAAAATAGGTTAAATAAAATTATAAGAAAAGGAGTTCATTTTCTTCTGAGAACAATACCTGTTAGAAATATTAATTAGAATATATTTTTCATACTGTTGATAACTGTTGTTATATTCAAGATGTTTTTCAAAATAACATATAAACATGTTATTCTTATTTTGGTACATAATGATGTAAGTATTTGTACAATGAACATTTTTATTCTTTTCTTTACTTAAATCTGTTTAGAGATTATCATTCTGAAATGATGCACTTATTAAATTGTTTTAAAGAAAAAATAAATGAAAATGGAATACAAATGGTGCTTTTGTGAAAGCTAAAGTAAACATTCTTTTTTATAAGCTAAACTAAACATTCTTTTTTCTATACTAATATTTATTTTCAGTGGCCTCACAACAATGTCGTGTTTGTGAATAATAGAGGGAAACGTAGTTTAGTCATTCAATATTAAATTTGTAGTGTCTCTTTGTAGGGATTCAGATAGTTTAGTTAATATGATTTTGGCTGTTAAGTGGTTATGTCAGAAAGTGCTGCCTTCCTGTCTACACACTTTTTCCCCATCTGCTGGTTGCTTAGAATGTCTTCATCTCATCAGTATGGTGAGCCCCACAGGAATTGATTCCACTTAACTATGAAAGTTAGAAATGGTAACCAGTGGCCAGCATGGTGTAATGAAAAGAACACTGGGTTTGAAGTACCAGCCCCAACCAATTCCATCTAGGTTAGATGAAATGCAAGGGCAGATCAAGATTTTATTGGCCCTGAAATTATATCATTTGAGGTATCCTTTATGATAAAGATATCAGGACTTGGAAAGGGACCCATGAAAATGAAGGGCCCTAAAACTTAATCTGTTAGCTACATGGTAAATCTAAATCTGCCTTTGAAGAGATGCTCATGATTTCTATTTTGAAAATGTGAAAAGGAGGGTATACTGTTTGCCTAATTAACCTATATTGCAGGATTAGTGTAAGGGGTAACAAAAGAGCAAAAAGGGAGGGGAGTTAGAGGCTAGGTGAAAAGGGAGAAGGGATTAAGATGCACAAAATACACAGTTACAGAGATGTAAAATACAGCATAGGGGATATAGTCAATAATATTGCAATAACTATGTATGGTATCAGATGGGTACTTACTGGGGTAATCACTTTGTAGTTATATGTCTAATCACTATGTTGTACAATTGAAACTGATATAATGTTTTATGTCTGGTAGGTTCTCCTTTAGAAAATTTTCATTTCATTGTTATCAGGAATTCTGGGTTCCTTAAATTTCCAGGCTCTCGCCTTTATCATTCATCCAGTATCAGATAAGTAAACCTTTTTCCTGGACAGTTTTCATAGCTTCTGTTTTGAATAACTCTTATTTCTCTTAAAAATTAAGTCCTACTTTCCTGACTGCTGCTTTTCTCTTAAAAATTAAGTCCTACTTTCCTGACTGCTGCTCTTGCACTTTATGGCTTTACCACACCTCTTGAATATGGACTTAGCCTTGTCCCTTCATTCCTCATATTTTACTCACTTCTATTTGGTTAGATGGAGATAGGCCTCCCTGAATAGACAGAAAATTATATACAGGAGAGAGAGAGAGAGAGAGAGAGAGAGAGAGAGAGAGAGAGAGAGAGAGAGAGAGAGAGAGAGAGAGAGAATATGAATGAATCCAGGGCGATTTGAGATGTTAAGGCTTGTTTATAGTATTATCAGGTGGCCTCTCTGGGTTTACTTAAATGCTCTTGGTGGAAACAAGATGGATCACATGACTTCCTTACTTAAAATATTCAATAAGTCTCCATAATCTTAAAATGAAATACAAATTCTATAGTAAGCAGCTTTATAATAGCTTCTAACACATTTTTGGCTTTGCCTCTTGATCAATTCAATTAATCTATATGAAACCAAAAGACACTTTTGATTTTCTATACATTCAGTATCTATTCCTCCATTCAATTACTCACTTAGTCAAAAATTATTGAATAGCTATTATATTCCAGACATTGTTAAGACAACTATAAAAACATTTATAGCACACTCTATTCCCTCAAGGAGCTTATACACTAGCGTGAACAGAGAGAAAATTAAAAAGAAAAAGTCTATGGCCACTGCTACAAGGAAAATATCAGTTTTCAGGACAGGGAGGTAGGGAAAAGGTCTTACAGAAGCTGACACTTAAATTATAAGTTGTATATGGTAAGCATTTATCATATAGGAAGTTGGAGGAAGGTTTTCCAAGGAAGTATAAATTCTTACGACATAGTTCATATGACATAGTTCAGAGAAGCATAACTGGGGTACACATGTGTGAGCAACATTGTATTAAAAACAAGTACTATCGAGCCATACTCCTTGGGTACAAAAGCCAATTCTGTCATTTTCTAGCATTGTGGCCTTAGGTAAGTCACTTTAGCCTGGTTTCTCAAATGTAAAATAGGAATAACAACAACATTTTACCTCACAGGTTTTCCATGAAGATTAAACAAACTAATACTTGGCACACGATACCAAAATCCTACATAATAAAATAGAAACATATAAATTGACTGTACCTCTGCAACCCCCACCATTTGCAGGAGTGAGTATGCAAATTAACCTGACAAAGATGGTGGCTTAATTTGCATACACAGGTGCTGAGCAGAGTACAGAGCAGGAGAACTAGTGGAGAGGGAAGTGGCTTGGAGAATTTGGCTCCCTAAGCTACCAGATGGAAAGCATAGAGGAAGAGCTGGTGGCTTGGAAGACTTGGTAGAGCGGGACGCCATGGGATGAAGACAGAGCAGGAAGGGAAAATCAAGAGCACAGGAAGCACCAGGAATTCTGGGACTGGAAGCAGAAGTCTAGAGCGCAGGGAGAACTAGGAATGCTGGGAATTATAGTTCTGGGGGCAGATGGATCTCCTAGACACTAGAGCAAAGTGAGCCTGGAGCAAGTTACTATTACAGTGGGTGATGGAGGGAAAGCAAAGGTGAGAGACATAAGTAAAATCAGAGTATCTAGGAAAAATTAAAGTGAAGATATCCTGAAACTTCCAGGACATCTCTACCAATGAAGCAAAGAAAAAAGATAGTCTCTATTATTCTGTGAGCAACAAACCAAACTGGGTTGGGGTCACAAACAATTTGCTCATATGATTGCACAGACAGACAGATACTCCCAGATTGGAGAGGGCTCCCAGATTGGAGCGGGTGCAGGTTGGGCTGAGGGACCCACCCCCTATGCATGAATCTTTGTACACTGGGCCCCTAGTAAATAATAACAAAATAAATGTTGTCTGTTACTATTATTTTGATCATCATCATCATCATCCTTTTGTAGTTCACTATGGCTAGTGGATGAAATAGAAACTGTCTGAGATCATGAACGACTTTACAAACAGGCTGTAACATTTGGAATAGATCCTCTGCTGTGTTTGGCTTTCTAATCCCTAAGCCCAGTCTAAAAGAGTAGCAGACTCTGGAAGTGAGACTTAAAGATCAAGTATCAGTAAAACTTTCCAACTACCTCTATTGTGAAGCCAAGATTAAGAACCACTATCTGGATTAGGGAACTTCACTGGATTCAGAATAATTGGAAGTGATCTTCCTCCATTATTTGAAAGTATGGTAGCACTTATATAATACTTTGGGGTGCCATATCTAAAATTCAATGAGCTTTAAAAGTACAGATTCTGAAATCTTATCCCAGAGATTTTGGTTTTTATGGCTTTAGATTGAACAGAGCCAATGGAACTTTACTTAAAAACATTTCTTTAGGTTATTCTTTTTTTAAAAGTATCTTTACCATTAAAACTATTACAGATTTTCCCCCATGTCCCCACATTGACCCTTCTACTCTACTCCCCAGGCCATCACCACACGATTGTCTCTCTATGGATTATGCATAAATGCATATAAGTTCTTTGGATAACCTTTTCCCACCCACCATGCCTTCCCTCTGAGACTCATCAGTCTGTTCCATGCTGCTATGTCTCTGGACCTATTTTGTTCATCACTTTATTTTGTTCATTAGATTCCATATATGAGTGAGATCATGTGATACTTGTCTTTCTCAGACTGGCTTATTTCCCTTAGCATAATATTCTCCAGGTTCCTCCATGCTGTCTCAAAGGGTAAAATATCCTTCTTTTTTATTACTTCATAGTATTCCATGGTGTACATGTACCACAGCTTTTTTAATCACTCATCTATTGATGGGCACCTGGGTTGTTTCCAGGTCTTAGCTATTGTACATTGTGCTGCTATGAACATAGGGTGTATATATTCTTTATGACTTGTGTTTCAGGTTTCTTAAATATATTCCTAGAAGTGAGATCACTGGATCAAAAGGCAGTTTCATTTTTAAATTTTTGAGGAAACTCCATGTTGTTTTTCCAAGTTGTTTTTCCAGTCTGCATTCTTTTTTTTAAAATATATTTTATTGATTTTTTACAGAGAGGAAGGGGAGATGGGTAGAGAGTTAGAAACATTGATGAGAGAGAAAGACATCGATTAGCTGCCTCCTGCACATCCACAACTGGAGATGTGCCCGCAACCAAGGTACATGTCCTTGACCAGAATCGAACCTGGGACCTTTCAGTCCGCAGACCGACGCTCTATCCACTGAGTCAAACTGGTTTTGACTACCAGTCTGCATTCTTACAGCTGTGCACAAGGGTTTCCTTTTCTCCACATCATCGTTAGCACTTGTCGTTTGTTGACTTATTGATGATAGCCATTCTGACAGGTGTCTAGGTTATTCTGATGGAGGTGATCTGCATATAAGACTGCTCATAACACTGCAGGTCACTCATATGACGCATAGCATATTATGCCTTGTATTATAATTGTATACATTTTTTACCTTTTCTACAATATAGCAATTCCTGGAGTATAGGGGCCAGGCCTTAAGCACCAGAAACCTTGGGCCACACATAAACATCTATTCTATAGCTCTTTAAAGAGCATAGTTAGTAAGTATTTTTGTTCAACTTATTAAGAGAAAAAAAGGCAGCTCTCTAGAGACCATTCCAAACTCTACACATGTCCCAGTGGTTATTTTTAAGATATTTTGTCAGCAGAAATAAAATGATTCAGGCTATTTAGCAATAAATGAATGAGTGATACACAGCTTATTAATTATTTCCCAGATTGCCTCCAGTAGGATATTGCCATTCTCAATTTCCACAATTCTCTAAGGATCCTGACAAGCCTGTCTGAAATAGTATCATAGGACATGTTTCCTGGATAAACTTATTCTTTCTGACAAGATCCATATTTTCAATCAATGGCAACTTCATTCAAAAGGATTCTTCATACTAGGGCTAAGTAAATTCAAGTTCTATATTAATACATAAATTTATTGAGTGAATTCCAACATTATGCTGAGGATCACATTTTTAAGTCTATTTTGTTCCTAAAAAGTCAGGCTGAAATAAAGAACGCTGATGCCTTCCTGGTAAATTTCTGTGCATGCAGAGTACCCAACAAATGAGCAGCAATCTT